>ML778275.1:603136-657375 GCA_009831015.1 Picea engelmannii | reverse complement strand
AAGATGATTCAAAATGA
Organism: Picea engelmannii; assembly: GCA_009831015.1. NCBI lineage: Eukaryota > Viridiplantae > Streptophyta > Pinopsida > Pinales > Pinaceae > Picea > Picea engelmannii. The sequence goes on along the minus strand of ML778275.1, from coordinate 657,358 downwards.
AAATGTCTCCTTGGTATATATAGGAGACTAGGAGGTTTTAATGGCCTAAAGCCGACATAAATAAAATAACATTACTAATCTAAATCACAACTAATGTCCTAAGCCGACATAAATAAAATAACATTATTAATCTAATATGCCCCAATTAAGTGGTAATGAGCCAATATTAGGGCTTAACAGTTGTCGATTGAATGGATTGATAAGAGGATTCAACCAGACTTAAAGGCATTTCGTCGCCATAACGAAGATGATCGTCGGGGTTGGGTACCATCCACGGGTCAGAAGACATCAGGGTTCTGTGAAAAGAGATGGAGATCATGTTGATCGAGGAGACAAACGGATGTGGAACATCAGGTGTTGGAATGGGGAAAGTACCCATCAGAGAGGAATATTTAAGAAGACCCACATCGACGTTCTCATATCCAGGGGGGGTTTTGCAATGAAAGGTACATTGGCAGTACATGCATCAGAGTGAAATAAGGCCAATTGGTCTAAGGTAACTACTTTTACTTGATGTGGGAAATGCACGACATGGAAAAGAGTGGACACAATTGCACGCATGGAATCAATCCAGCTACGGCCAAGTAGAAGGTTGTAATCGAGGGGAGCGTCGAAGACCTCTACTTCAACATTGACCATTTTTCCTTCTAACGTAATAGGCAATGAAGGGAGGACACCGTAAGGCTTAAAACCAGAGCCATTGAAGGCTTTGAGTGTGTTGTGGGATTCATTCAAAGGAGGAGAGCTAATGGCTTTCCAACAGGTAATAGACATGACACACATCGAGGAACCCTCATCAATAATTGTTCTACAAATGTTTTTGTCGGAGACAATAACTTGTATTTGGAATGCAATTTGAGGGGGTAACCTTTGAATGTGATCTTCCAAGTTAAAAATTATTAAATTCGTATCCATAGGGTCGATTCCACCAATAGCATTAACAGTGCCTTTCGTTGTATAGGACAAATCTAAAGGACTTCAAGGGTTGACATCGCAGACAGTGCTTGGACCAAATCTTCGACAACATTGTAGTTTTGGGTAGCATGCGCATGAGGATTGAAAGTCGATTTTTGAACAACACCCTTTGGGGGAGGGAGAAGGACTATATCTAGGATCGATCATTTGAGATGAATAGGACCGTTGGTAGGTGGAGTCGTGGGAGATGGTCGGACCAACGAAGGAGGTATTGCATCAACCTTCTCTTTGGAGGAAGAATAATCTTTGGCTTGAGTGGTAAGTGTGATGTCATTCTTATTTGAATCACCTGTACACATTAAGACATAGGATGTATTAGAGGGGGAAGGTTGGTCATGAATGACCAATTGGGCCTATTCTTGAGAGGGGAAGGGTTGTGACAATACAGCCGGAGTGAGGAGTTTCATGGTCCTTTGAAGGAACTTAGTAACCTCAGCTCATCATGGACAATCCTTAGTGTAGTGATCATCACCACAGATAAGACAAGGGTATCGGGGTTTGCGCTTATCCCTATCGTTAACAGGTGGTGTTTTGGTTTTCTCAGATTGCGGATTATTTTTATCCTCCTTGTTCTTAACCTTTCCGTTTTTGGATTTTTTTTTGTCGGCAGGGGTAGATTGAACAGAGTTTACCTCAGACATCTTGCCAGTGGGAGGGGTAGGAGATAGAGAATTTTGAACATTAGAAGAAATTGGGTTGGGGTTGTTGCTAGAGGTTTGGACAGAGTGAGGTTGGGCATGTAAAGTGCCAATCACACCATCAGTTGCATGAGAAGTAGCAGGAGTATTCGAAGTAGCGGAAGTAGAAGGACGAGGTGCGTCAGGGAGTAAGTCGTAAAGAGTACCCATTTGTGAGTACTCTGTGACAACTCCACCCATGGAGATGTCACGAGTGATGTCGTTCACGAATGATTTCGTGAACCACTCTACCAGCAACTGATTGGGAAGTTCGAGTTTGATGAGACGTCGTCTCCGTTGCCACTCATGAATGTGATCAGAGATATGAGTGGCTTTGGTTTGTTTGAAAGAACTCAAAATATTGGTTCCCATTTCGTAGGGGATCGGTAACTGGTAGTGGGTGAGGAAAGGCATAGAGAGGGTGTTGAAGTCGGTGAAGAAGCCTCGTGGTAATTCTATATACCACTTCATGACGGAACCTATGAGGGTTCACTGAAAAAGGCGTAAATGAATAGAGTCATCCATCAAGGAGTTGGATGAGCACCAAAGGTGAAAAGTCATTACATGATTGTTCAGGTCCTCTCTTGTTTTACCATCGAATTTAGGTATGTCAAATGGTAATTTGGTTGGTATGGCAGGTCATTTAGGAGAGTGACAGATCATATCATTTAGAATCCTCGATAGATCAGGGAGGTCCAAGGTGGCTAAGAAGGGTAACTGTCTATTCACATCTAGGTACTGGTGACTTTGGGGATGGAGTCCCATCGGTATACCAGTGGGACCATAAGCAGTTTGCATATAATGCAAAGATCCGGGAAGATTCTGTTGTTGGTGTGGAGTCAAGTAATTCATAGGGTTGTATCCTTGAACAGGGGTGTGGGGTTGAGCGTTCTAGCCCCAAATAGGATTAGACATGCCTGGATATGGTTGGCCTATACTAGGGGGTATAATGGAGCTAGCTTGAGGCTATTGCCCCCCATTCAAGTGAGGATTATCTTGAATAAGATAATTCCAATACTGGGCCAAGGATGGAGGTATGTTTTGTCCATAGGTTGGGGTCGGTGGGGGTTGCCCTCCAATTGGGGGTTGTGTCCCAATTGGGACTTCTCCTGCAAAAGGGGATTGGGTTTGGCCTCCTAGGTGAAATTGTCCACCAACAAGAATCTGGTAATTAGGTGTGAAAAACGGGATGGTTCCATTAGGGTTGGTGCCTCCGATAGAGGATGGAAGAGGTCCTTTGAATGCGGGTCAAGGAAGTGTTGGAATAAAACTGGGAATGAGATGGTGCCCAGAAGGAGTGGAAATTCCAGGAGTCCTGGATGAGGTTTGTGTAGGAGTGGGAATAGAAGCATTCAATGCACGATATCCGGGCAGGAGCATTGGGGTGGATTTGGGCGAAAGAGGTGTGCCAATGGGGGATTGGATAGCCATTGTAATCCAGGTGTGAGGACTCATAGTATCTAGGACCATTGTGTAATGGAATATTTGTAGAGGGATAGTCAAGATGTGGTTAGTTGGCAGAGCATCTGTACCAAGAAAATAATAGGCAGTAGTAAAAGGTATTGCATCTGGATCAAATGTTTCGGGAAACTCAGGTGTGACGGTGATATCAACACCCACTCATGAGCCAAAGAGATCCTGTCTAAAAGTTCCAGTAGTCCAAGAAGGATCTTGACCCTTAGTTCCTATGAAAGGTCTAGTTGGTAATCCAAAATACTAAACAACTATATCTATAGAAGAATTCACTCGAACAATACATCTCTCGGAGTCGGGAGGAAGTCGAAAGTCCTCTCAAGAATTGGTAATTCGGAACCATTCTAAGGAGTTAGTCCTTTCCACTGGTGGAGTGGCAACATCTTGGACTTCACTCTGTTGAGGAGATCCCTCCGGTGAGTTGGTAGGAAAGGGTTGAGAACCTTCTAGATCTTTTGGGGGTAGGCCTTGCATTCTACGTGAATGGCGTGGAGGGTCAATTGTGATCGAGTTAGAATTTTACGACAAAAAATCTATGGACAACTTGGGTAAACAAACATCATGCGCTAATAAAATCTAGGAATCAAAACCAAGCAAACAATACCTTCTAATTCCAAAGTCACAAGTTGGTGATGAAATCCAACGTCACAACGACAAAACAAGAAGGGGTTGGGCTAGGGTGGAAAAGTTACGTTGATGACCTGCTTAACGGACTTACACCCTGGTACAAGCTCCCACACACAATCATGGGTATACCCTCAAAGAAGCTCGAGTGAGTCTGGCCAATGTCGATTCCAGGTACTGTGAAGACTTACCCCTTCACAGTCGCCTTATGTAAGACCCTAAGAAGATAGGATACTAAGGTTACCGCCAACAACAATAATTCTTGGGGGAACAGTCGACAGTCCGATCCACGCGCAAGGGGAGGGTATCTAGCCTGAAATTAGCTTGAAAGTCTTCCACTCATCATTATGGGTATACCTTCAAGTGACCCCCGTAATACGTGAAATCTCTACACCGATATCAACAAAGCAAGGTGAGTAACTTTGTCAATCTCAATGCAACCTCAAGTTTGACCCTTGTGTGAGAAGGGCTTCCCAGGACAAAATTATGCAAATGGAATTTGACACTCCTTATCACAAGATACTATTGTGTGTTTTATGCTTTGGAGAGTGTGTCTCACTACCTATTCCAAAGCTCTAGCCTAGCTAATGTTGGTGTAAAAGAGCCCTAGAAAAGTTACTAGTTGAATTTTAAAATTGTGCAATATTATTAAAGGTTGTTGTTACTCAAAAGGAGACATAAATGAAACCAATGTTGTGTGAGACTCTGACCCAAAAATGCATAAATAGGGATGAATGATACAAAAAAAAATCGATGAATCCTATTTACAGGAGAGAAAGAGGAGTTTTCTGGAACAATGTGAACTACGATGTATGATCTTCTCTGAAATGTAATATCAAACAATCATGAACAATGCAAATTCCCTATTCATTTTCTTTCAATACTTGAATGCCCATATTTTTCAAATAAAAGGTTGCTTAAAAATATATATATATATGTCTTTAAATTTTTTATTAGAAACCAAGCAACAAGGATGGAACTAAGAAAAAGTAAGCAACCAACGAAAAAGAAATACACAACAAACACCCAAATCGATCTTTCAATGAAAATAAAAATAACAAACTGGCAAGACCAGTATCTTCAAATGCACATGGGTAATAATTTTCCAAGTAATAAGCAATTGAAAAGGACAATTAATCTCAACTTTTAATCCAATCAAAGGCTCTCGACCAAACAAGCACTCGGATCTCAGAATAAGAGATTATACCCTTGTTAAGAAAAGGTCAAGAGGTAAAAATTGAGAAAAAATGATCAAGAAGAGATTTCGATTTCCGAAAACTAATCATTCGCAAGATTTGAAGTCAAGAAACATTCAATCACTAGACAGAGAAGTTATTTCCAGACACACCAACCAATCTGGGCATTTGAAGACACAGAAGACTTAATCCAAAATTTTTATAAGTGAGTTCGCAATCTGACAGTGGGGTACAATATGAGAATTAAGGATTCTCACAGGCTAGACACAGGCAGATTGCGAGAATTTCGCACTGAACTAAACACTAGGGTGAAAACATCAGTTATTCTCACAAGCTACAGAAAGATGCAGTGTGAGAAGGTTTGTAATCAAGCAAATTTTGGAAAAATGACAGGACTTTTGAAGGAAATTTCGGATCCAGGGAGTCTATGAGGGTCTCCTCAAGACTTAGAGATTGATTGGGAATGAAAAAGGGTAGGCCAAGAGAAAATGGCCAAGAAAAAACCACCAAAATGGCTTGTATCCCCAGTGGAGTCACCAATTTTGTTATCGGATAAATCGGTAGGTGAAGACACTAACAGATCTCCCTAGATCCACCTGGATCTAGAACAAAATAGGACAGGACATGACTCTTTCCCTAAGTTGCAGTCATTGAATCTACTAATAAGAAGGAATGAGTGACATACCTTTATATCACTTTCTTAGGTCTCTGTTGTTCCCACTTCACTCTGGTGCTCTTGTGAAATCAGGTCAAAGACAACAAAAACCAACCAAAGTGAAGATAGCAGAAATATATTCAATGTCAACCTATGCATATGATCAAGGAGTTACGCAATAAAATAAGAGTGATTTTATGGGAAAGGGACATGTCGTTGTATTATATTAAATGAAAGTAGAATATACAACCTAATTTCCTTGATGTCACAAGCTTCCTTTCAGTGACCCTTGGTTCCAACACACACACTCGCTCTACATTTTCATGAAGATGATCCAATACAACTCGATAGACCAAATAGAGTCTTCAAGCTTCTGTCCAAACATGGTTCTACACAATTCTTTCACCAATTCTTCATTCAATCTTGCTTAACCTTTTCCATGAGAAACCTTTCAATATATAGGAGAAGGAGAGATGGTTAAATGGATGAGGATGATCCCACTAAATCTGAGAAGTCAGTAGGATGCTAACCATGCGAATGCCAACTCATTTTCTAGAAGATTCCCTTCTAAAACCTTCATGACCTATTCTCTTTTCCAAGCTTTGAAACAAGTTCGCACCTCACCTATAGAGCATACTGAGAACATTTCGCACCCTAAGTGTGGGTTGCCTGTGAGAATGAAGGATTTTCTTACCCTATAATATAGGTAGCCTGCGAATTCATCTTAAAAATGTGTTTTTGGAAGAAGACAACAGTCACTTTTCTCAGGAAAGAAGTCCTCGTGGGAGCCTGAATACATCACTTGTAGAGACATCACCAGAGTGACCAAAATAATGTGTAACAACTCCCCAAGAAAATTTTGTTTCCAGTTTCCCTCAAGATCTAATATGATCGCCCCCACACCTTCCACCCGCCCTCCCCTCCCCCCCCCACCCCACCAATATTTCCTTTGGATGCTCCATCAAAGAAAAAAATGAAGGATCTCTTTTCTTAACTTGTGAATTTTGAAATGCTTGTGCATCCATATGAATTTGCCATGGAATGCTTAATTTTTTCTTACAAATGCTTAAGATAGCATTCTCGGAAAAAAGAGAGGATTGATGGAACCATTGTTCCTCATCTGGATCCAATGTTTTTTTATACCACTTTTACTTACTACATGAATTGATATGTTCAAAATGAAGTTTTTTTTTCCCGTAGCTATTACATATTTTGGGTTATCTAGATCTTGATTGAAGATAATCTTGTTATGAGCCAATGGAATTTTACAACAAAGAAATTTTGAAAGAGCATTCCATAATCATTTTAAAACATTTTTGTTTTTGAAATCCACCCTGTAATGTTTACTCCATAAATATAACATGTTCCTCCATGAGTTGGGCTTGTGTGATCGATAGATGATACCAACCAAGGCACTTTTCCAAACATGTTTGATAAAATTGCAATCAAGGAAAATATGGTGCATCGATTCCTCTTCAAAAGGGAATAAGGCATACTATGAAGGACCTTGGATTCCCCCTTTTTTTAGGTTTTCTACTATCATAAGCTTACCATGGACCATTATCCAACAAAATAGATCAATTTTAGGAAGGATTTTAGTGTGAAAAACTTGATTTCATATTGGTGAACACTAAGGGAGGGGAAGGGGGTGTAGTTGATGGAGATAATTGTCCTTTAACCAGTACTCCAAAGCTCCCTATCCCCTTCAGTCCAAGGTGTTTATATCCCATGGAGCACAACCTTTAAGAGTAGAAAAAAGATCTTAAGCAAGGGGAAGAAGTTGCAAAGGAGGAAATATGATTGACCAACCTTTCCAACAATCATAACTCATTGACCAAAAATAGATATCAAATAGAGTGTTGAGGCTTTAACTATCCAGTCATATTTTCAAAGGGAGAAGATCATGATTTTGCTCCAAAAGATGATTTCCCAAGATGTTATCCTTCCAGGTATAAATCATCTTTCCATGTTCTAGAATCCAGGTTATTTTGGATTGAATTTTGGGAGGAAATGCTTTGATAAGCTTCCATATGTGTGATCCTTTTTTTTATCCAATGGGTCACCTATGCATCTTTTGTGACTTCCATTGAAATATTTGTTATACAATTCTAGATTTCCTATTTTCATCCTCATATAATTTTAGTTCCTAGAGATAAATGCATAAGATATGGGTCTTTAACCCCATACCACCTCTTATCTTTTGTTGATTTGATAGTTTTCCAATTTACCAAATGGAACTTTTTTGTATTGATTACCCTCCTTGCCACAAACATTTCATGACTTCTAAATTTATCTGATGCATTATTCCCATTGGAGCTAACATAGTAGAGCACCAAAATATTATCAGAGCTATAAGGATTGATTTTATTAAAATGACTTGGCCCACTCAGTTCAACCATTAGGATCCCCAATGTTGGAAATTGGATTGAATTTTGTCGATCACACTTTTCTAAGACTATGCCATTGGATTACTCAATGATATGGGAATTCCCAAATATTTCAATGAAGTCCAATATTCTTAGCATTGAAATAGCATGATTCAAGAGATAGAATGGAGAAGGTGAGAGCTTATATTTCAACCAAATATTTGAACTTTAAAGTTGTTGAACTTGCTTCCCAGGGGGTTGATAAAAAGATATAGGACATGTTTGAAATGCTTAATGATAATGGTAAATGTGTTGTCTAGGAGAAACGTATCATCTCTAAATTGAGAGTAGTTCATATTTTTAACTCCCCTAACTATTTTGATACCTGGAAGATTCCCTAATATCCTTTTAGCCTCCATTTTTTTACTTAAAGAGTCTTCCATGATGATGTATAGTAGAGGCCCGAGAGAGGGAAACATTGTCTCAAACAATGACTTCCTCTAAAGAAAGAGGTGAGTCTCCTATTTACCAAAGGGGTGATCCATCGGGTGTTGATACATGATGAGACCTATCGAATAAAAGGACAAAAGCTAAATTTTAATATAAAATCAAATAAAAAATAATGCCTTACCCTGTCAAAAGCATTGGCCATATTGATTTTAATAATCTTTCACTTTTGTTTGTTCTATGTACTTGAGTGAATATCTTCCTACACCATAATGATGTTATGATTTATCCACTATCTGACACCTTTTCACGAAACCACCTTGGTTACTAGAGATGACTTCGGAGAGAATATTTTCAACCTATTTTTCATAATATTTGAAATGATCTTGTAAGAGGAGTTATATAAGAATATTGATCAAAGCCCAGAGAAGGAAGAGGGGTTAACTTATTTTGGGATGAGAATGAGAAATTAGGAGTTTGTGTTTCCCCCAAGTTTACTAGATTTTTGTACAAACTTAAAATTATCTTTAAGTCATATTTGATTAGGCTCCAACAGGATCTGTAAAAATGAATAGTGAATCCATCATAGCTTGGGGATTTTTTAGGAGCCAAGAAACAAATTGCATTTAAAATTTATGATTGCTCAATTTATTTTGTCAGATCTACATTCTCCTCAAGACTAATTACCACAGGAATATTCTCTAGCATAGTTGTAGTGATTTTGGGGTTGGCCCCTTCTTTCTTAGTGTACAGAGCCTCAAATTGAGTCTTGTTCCATGGTGATTTTTTAGTTTTCATACTTATATCTTCTTCACAAGTTCACAAACTTGTCATATGTTCCATGGGTTATTATGGTTTGGATACCATTTTGGATTTTGGAGCACACAAGAAGATGAAAAACATTATAAAACCAATGTCATGTAAAATATGTGTTTATTACAATATAGTTATACCCTTTTATTTCATTTGATAAGTAGTTGATATAGCCATACAACCTAACTACACAGAATAATACTAGTATATAATTAACTTATCTCTATTACTTTATCAATCAATTATATTAACATCCTTTTTACAATAGATCGTGAATACTATTGGAGAATTATACTTCGACACCAATGAATTCCTTTTGTAAAAATCTAAGAATTTTTTTAATAATGATTTCATATTGCATAAATTATTTGATAGCCATAGCCCCTAAGGTGTAGAACAATTGGTGATGGAGTGTATTGTTAAGGAATTTCGTTATGTGAAGTCACTGGTTCAAAACCCTCAACTAGACTCGTGTGACACGTGAGGGGTTGCATCAACGTGCCTGGGGTTATAGTGGTAGCAGTCAGATAACATGACCACGTGTCACGTCAGTACATGCCTGATTGGTTGTTGATTTTCCTAGTCAAACAAAAAAAAATTATTTGATAACCATTACTTGATATTCTTGACTGGTTATTTGTGTCCTTTTCGAATCAGAAGTGTTTTGTATCTATTTTTGGGTATCAATGTTTATTTGATATTATCTGATATTAATGGTGTTCCACTTTTGTCTTGGTACATTGGTATTTGGTGTCTATTTTAGAGCATCATAACACTAGGGTACCTTATTCATGGTGGTGACTCTTGGATGACTTGTGCACCATTGCATTAAAATTGCATAAACATATTACCATAAAAACTTATACAAAATATTCACATAAACCTTTGCAGAAATTTATGCTTTCATTTCTAAAGGTTTTAGCATAGGTTTTTTTCTAAAAATGTATTCCATACACTAATATTAAAAATCTATGAAAAAATACACTTTTAGTAGTGAAATTTCTCTTTTACTTGAAACGAAAAAATGAAATGTAATTCTTCCACCATTTCTCATAAATATGTTTTGCCTAAAAATAAAGAAATTATATTTATATATTTTTTCATTATACAATTATTAAACTATATAAATGCATATGGATGAATATAAGATCAATTATTTCCATTAATAATGAAATTATGGGAAGCAATTATATTTATAAAAAAAAATAAAAATTATACAATTATTAAACTATATAAATGCATATGGATGAATATAAGAATAATTATTTCCATTAATAACGAAAGGCATTGTCTAAATGTTCTACGAAATTGCTTTTTCCACCGGAATTTGGCAACATAAATCTGCATGAAATCACTATTTCTTGTTGTTTAAAATCCATTTATGTTCATGCACAAATGGATTCAACATGTTGAAAAACCCCTAGGGAGCTCAGATTATACATAAATAATCACTTAAATCTACGGATCTAACAATTTCTCGTCGGATTTCGGGAAAAAGTCCCCAAAAAATATCACCCGAAAAAAGTCATTTCGTAGAACGTTTAGACTACGACATAATGAAATTATGAGAATAAAACATACTCTTCAAACCTTTTTATCAATTCATTCAATGGTAAGTCGCACGATAAAACTTGAATTCCCAAGCTTTTATCCTTGATACATTACATATATTTCTAAATATCGATTCCAATGGTTCTAGAGAATTCCACAATAAAGATTTAATAAGGTTCTTGTACATGTTTTATTTGTTTTCAATTTACTTTCAATATCAAAAAAAATTCAACTTTTAAAGATATCATCAACCAAATTCCAAATAGGATTCAAACTTAACCAAAAAAAAAACCACCCCTCGTTGCATATTTTTTTATATTTTATTTTTATTTTTAAAATAAAGTTATATATATATATATTTTTAATTTTAAAATTGAGTTGTTATAATTAGTATTTTTTTGAAATCCCCTTGGGTGTAGGGCATTCGTTGATGGAGTGTATTTTTAAGGCACTTCATTATGTGAAGTCATCGGTTCAAAACATTAGCTTACCTTGTGTGTCGTGTATGGGGTATCGTGGGCACACTTGGAGATTATAGTGGTAGAAGTTGGATAACATGACCATGTCTCACGCGAGTATGTTTCCAATTGGTTGATGATTCCGCCAGTCACAAAAAAAAAAAAAATCAATATTTGTTTGACATTAAACTAATCTAAATTTATTGGGATCATTTTTTTAAATTATCATTTAATATGAAAGAGTTAATACATGGCATGGAATTAAAAGATTAAAAAAACCTGAATAAATTTTATCCCTATGTGTATTTGATCAATCTAGATTTAGAATGGATTTATTCTAGTTTGATTGTTTTTAAATGTTATCATTTACATATGTTGATTCGAAATGGATCTAAAACAACCAATGTGTAATAATCAGTACCTACAATGAAAATTGTCCATTAAGGAAAGTTAAGAAAACTATGTAAAGCAATGCAAATGTAAAGTTGAATAAGGAAAAAGTGAAAATGAGAATGTGAAAAAAAATTAATGAAAAGAAAAAAAATTGAATATGAGATAAGGATGAGGAAAGGGAAATAAAAAGTCGTGGTTGTTGGCCTCCCTTACCCCCCAACTCTCCATATTTCCTCCTTCACCTTCACTCTCAATGGCTCTTTTGGCCAAGGGGAGGAGGATGAAAAAAGAGCATTAGTTGCATTGAAACCAGAAATTGCTAGAATGAATAGATGTTGGCATCATTTCATGCTTATGTGCATCCCTCTTAACGTTGGGGAGTTTATACCAAAGGTTCGTCCATATTTGACCAACAAAAACCCCAAAGCATCAACATATCAATCTTCAGTCAAGGTTGAAGAAGGTCTCACCCGAAACACAATGAGGATCACAGAGACCATTTGGTCTTATAACAAGGATGAAGGATTAAACACACATGTATCCATTCGAGATGGAATTCATGCACTTCATTAACATCAACCTACTATTCATCAATAAGTAAAACAATACACACACATATCCAATTAACACATGAGTGACACATGATAGATCATAACTGTTGTAGCTTTATTATTCATTCCATTCCATAGAACTCAAGTATACATTAAGCAGACTATAATCAACAACAACAAAGTCTCATGTCCTATTTAAATAATTCCCTGGACTTACAACATACTACACCATGCATTTCCTTGTAAACCTCAGACACGTGACAGACTTAGAATTATATTTTGAAGCATTACAACATTACAAAAGCTCAAAGTGAACTTTGACACATGACACTCATTGAATCTTCTGCGTGAGTGTCTAACTCTCTCACCATCTAACTCTATGTATATTGTAGTTTCTTCCTTTTATAGATTTCTCTACTCAAGAGCTATATCTCTTTCTGCAAGTCTTTTCCACTCACTCTACTAACAAAATTCCTTGCATTCTTATGGCACCTACCTGCAATCCACGTAAACTTCTAGAATCAGGTAAATCTTAACTACCTTGCCAACTCACCTTTTTTCATCTCCACATTCCCTTGTGTTTTTGGCCTTAATAATTCGAGAATATTTCCACATGATTCATTTCTTGATTCCGACTTGTGGCTAATTTATTTTTGATGCTACTGAAAAAACTCGAACTAGCACGCATATTTCATATCTTGGACTTGGCGCACAATATCAAAACTTTGTTTGATGTGCACTTCTTTTCCTTCCTTTTACATTTATCTTAGGAGTGTGAAAAACTGGAATGGGCATGTACAAAACTTGTAATGAGTGTGCACAATTGTGTTTTTGTGCATACTCAAGATTAACCCAAAACCTTGGGGCCAATAGGCCCCCACCACTATTACTAGTATTTTCCTTGAGCCAATTTCTTCATGGATTGACCGCTGGAATTTGAGTGAGAGAAAATAATTCTCATCCAAGCCCCAAAGAATCAAATCAATTTGTGTTTGTAGTCTAGTTTGAGTAAGAGAAAATCATTTGTTCGAGTTGTGGTTGCAACCTAACCCGAGTCCTAGAATGATTTAAGTAGGCTCCATGGTGAAATATGGAGTTGGAGTGCATGCAACCAAATGCTAGACATGTTACCTTCGATGGTGTATGTGGAGGTGAATGAGGGATGTTTCTAAAGCACACCATCAAACACCGATCCTTGAGAAAAAGTTAGGCTCCATCAAGAGAGAGAATTAGTCGTTGCTTATACTTTTGTTCTTGTAGCACAAGACAAAGCTAGTAATATTGGGTTTTTTGTTGCTTGAGAGGTGAGGATACATGGTAATAGGTAAGAGTAGGGAGCCTGGAAATTGATCTAGTTGCATTGGCTTTCCTTAGGCTCTCTATTTTTTGATGAGTATCCATGGAGAGAGAGGAGAGTAGGTATCCTGGAAAGTAAGAGAGTAGGGTCTCTTCCTATTAGAAAAGGTGATGATGCATGGAGACAATTCACCCAAATATCAGGCATAGATATATGTTGAATGGCCATGAGTATGAAACACAATGCAGGGAACTGTGTGGGAGGAACTTTTCCAAGTAGTTGATGACAAAATGGAAATCTTTGTGAAAACTGAAGTGTGAGATCTTGGGCTGCTTGGACACACTGGAAAAGAGAGAATATTGATAGCCTGCTTAGCCATGGCATGAATGGAAACCTTGAATGAGAATTGGGAAAATTTGATAACGAGGGGAGGGGGGGGGTTAAATGGGATAAATTACCAATTGAACGATGGAGGAAGTCACAAGTGGGTGTGGGAAAAAGTGGGATGTGAATAATTACTCCATCGAAAACATAAGGAAAGTGGTATATATAGAGTGGAAAATGGAGGAAATGCTAAGATGGGGTGAAAGGGATATCCACCGAGAAGTTGCCTTGGAGAATAAGTAAAAATTGGTGGTGAAGTGTTACAAATGTGGAGATCATTTGTCGTTTCAGCTATAAAATATAGCCAAAATGACAATTGTGGAGAGTCGAATTGGGTGATCACATTCTAAAAACTGAAGTGTGTTGTCATTTCGGCTATATAATATGTGACTGTTGCGACTTCGGCCCATCTAGTTAGATATCCTGTCATGGTAATAATGTAGTGCATACCTGTGTGATGCGTGGGGGTTTGGAAAAGAGGGAAACTTAAAAGAAATAGGAAACTTAAGAAAAAGGGAAAATGTAAAGGAAAAACTGAATGTCTAACTTAGTAAGGAATCTTGCCATTGGAACTTTCTAATTATGAACTCAACTAGGAATCTTGCCAACTCTAATTGGGACACCTAGGAGCGATTTTAGGAATGCTTTTAGGTGGGTGAGGGAAATAGGAATAATAAATTAATTAATAAAAGTGCTTTTATAGTGAAACTAGGGGATCGGGCGACATGTGTATGGGGGAGGTTTTTCCTAATTAAAATTAATAAAAAATGAATTTAATGAGAATTGGGGAAACTAATTACTTAAAAATTCTATAAAAAGTATGGAGAAGGAGGAGTATGGATCTCATCTTTATGTGTAATGTTACACTGCTGAATTTTTTTCTTGACTAAACTTATCTTGTGGGAGTTGGGATACCCATCTTGGGTAACAAGTGGTAGTTCGACCTTACGAGGCGAGTTGGGTGTTAGTTGTTCTCTAGTATTGTGTGTGTGGCCCCTTTGCAGATCTGGGGGCTTAGGGGGAAGAAGAGTACCCGAGCGTTGGCTAGGAGGTACCGGTGAGGTCACATTGGTCGGCAAGTGGGATGTGGATGGAGTGTCCATGGGACAACGACTCAGAGTTGTCACATTTGGCTACAGTACACATGCATTTATTTTTTAATCGTAGATTAATATTGTTTCTATGCTTTCATTATTGTACTTCTTTTGTGTAAAGATTATGTTTTACTAGGCATTTTTTTTATCAATGAAATTAAAGTCATCCTAGCCTTACACTTGCTACATTTTGAAATGATTCCCTTGGCGAACCCAACCCTGATTGCTATGGCTTTTCTATGTTTGTTTTATTATTACAAAGAAATTTGTGTTTTATCTTATGTCCCTTATCCCTTTAGTCATCAGTCTGTGCCTAAGCAGTCGGCCAGGAGTCGAATCGACAGTCGTCACTTTGGTGTTTAAAGACCTATAGATTCAATGCCCTACTTTCCTATGCATGGATGATGAGTGAAGGATAATTTTTTCCCAGCCATCTATCCCTTGCTTATCTCTGTGTTTTTCTTTTTTGATTGATCTATAATCCTTGCGCCTTCTTGTGAATGAGTATCCTTGTGTTTTCGATTGATTCATGGCTGAACAATTGGTCTTGTGCCTTCTTTTGATTGGATTCTTTTTCATTTTGGATGGTAAAACTCTATGTTTTGATTGATGAACCCCAGTGCCTTGATCGGTAAATCTCAGCGTTTTAATATGTTAATGTCTGTGTTTATTTATTACGTGTCTACGAATTTATGGTGTCTACATTTTGATAAACCACAGCGAATTATATATGAATTGTAATTAGCGAATAAGTGAATGTAGACAACATTTTTTTAATATTTTTAGACAATACGCTTTATAGAGAGCAAATTTCTACTTCATATTTTATATTACCCAGCAATTTAAGGAACAATGATTTAATGGAATGTGATTTATTAATGGGTGGCAATAATGTTAATGGATAGAAAATCTATTGACAACGATTTTAGATGTATTGTGTAGCGATATGCTGGATAAGTATTGTATGCTAGTTTATTTAGCCATCTATTTTTTACTGCAAATTTCCCTTTTGATTGCATTAACCACAACAAATTTAACTGTATTTACCCAACATTTTCAGACAACGACCTTGTTTATACCTAGCAATTTTAGACTGGAAATCAAGGTCCTGTGGGCTCTTTCCTTGACTTGGTGTTTGTGTTGAAAACTTGGTGTGTGGCATGAATTTGACTCTCGATGCTTGATGATTTATCTCTTCAAAATTGACACTTGGACTTCTCACAGATTGTTGGGCCCACGATTTTATATTTAGATTGTGTTCTTACATATGAATGATCATGAATTTTTACTAAGTGAGACTTCATGGTACTAGTTGTTGTAAATAGATTTTTGATAGACTAATCTATACTATGCCCGTGAGTTTATTTATGTTGGCATCTTCTTATTAAATGGTACGTCTGCATTTTTCTTTTTGGTATGTTTGTGTTTCCTTTTAAATAATAAGTCTAGGTTTTTTTGGATTTGTCTGCGAATTGTTATATTTTTGGATGGCACTTTTACCTGTGTTTGGAATGGTGGTATACATGTGTTTCTACCTACGTTGGAATGGTGTTATACCTGTGTTTTTACCAGAAAATTTTATGGTGAGATACCTACGTTTTTACCAAGCAATTGCATTGTGATATACCTGTAATATACCAATGAATTCCATGGTGATATACTAGCGAAATTCATTGTGATTGTCTAGAGAAGAAATATGATGGTCACCTTTTTTTTTGTGTTGTTGACAGCGAATCCTAGGTAGCGTCTTTAATATCATGGATATATGTGTTCCTCTTATCTCTACGTTCATTTATTTTTGCGCTTAAACAACCCATAAATTTGACTTTGCATTTCCATTAAATAGACAGTGATACTGTTGGCATAGACATAGTTTTTTTTTTATATTTGATAGTGTTTTTATGATAGTTATTTATTGACAGCATTTCCATGAATTAAATGACTGCTACATCAGATTTTTAGCTCTGCGATTCACCTATATATTACCTGCCACCACCATCATTTAATTTACTTTGCGTTTTACATGTACATTGGTTGTGTTTTAATACACATTCTTAATATGTGGGTAAGCGATTTTATACATCCTATGCTAGTGCATCCCCATGATATACACAACTATATTTGTAGACAACAATTTTTGGGTAATGTTAGACAACAATTTGGTATTATTTAGTCAACGATGTTGTAATATATCACATCGATATGGTTGATTGACAATCACAACTTCTCCAAACTATTCACAGCAATTACCCCAACATAGTGATATATTGAATTGATAAGTCACAGAAATTTCAAATGTATTCGATATATTTTAATCTGAATAATTTGTTATTTCACTTACACGAAAACAATTATATTTGATGTATAGTTTATGTTTTAAAATATAGAAAAATTATTATAAGGTAGCGATATAGTTTCAGTTTCATTTAGCGAATTCTTAATATAGCAATTTCATAAGACAATGATCTAGTTTTAGTTTTAAATAGTGATATAAGAAAGTGAATTCATATAGTTTCAGTTTTACCAGATAGTGATTTCAGCTTCAAAGGAAAGAGATATATACTTATCTGATTTTAGGATTGGAAATAGTTGCAACGAACTAATTGTTTAATAATAATTACTTATTGTGTATAGATTGATTTGTTGTGCAAGGAAATTATTGTGTTGTATGAATGTCATAGTCACCTTGTTGACTTGTCGATTGGGTGCTAGGGTTAGTCATCGTGTGGTTAGATAGTTAATTAGGTATCCTAGCACATTGAGTTCATCTTGGGTTAAGGGTCCAGTTATATTATGTTGCGCCATGGTTGTTGTCACTCCTATCGCCTGGTGAAGGCATGATTCCTGATGAGGGGATCATTGTGCGCCCTGGTGGATAGAGGTGAATGAAAAATTGGTCAGAGTCTATGCTTCTCGATGTGGTCATTTGTTCGTGTATTTGATGTTGGTACTTGTTTGGTGACGCCTTAATGCATTTGGTTTTGTGTGTCGTAGAGGTTTCTAGTTCCTGGTCGTCGAAGCCACTATGTCGGGTTGTTGATGTTGTCCTTTAGCTTGTAGGTGTTTTCTTGATTGTGTTAGGCGATTAGTCATTTCTTTTGTCAATTGATTACTGCATGTTTCTTCCAGTTGCATGATGTGATAATGTGTTGATTCGTTGTTGAATGTTGCCTAACCTGCATGCATTGTGCTCATCGTCAAGTTTTTTTATTTAACTGTGTTCGTTGTTGTCGTCCTATTTCAAAGAAATAATGCACTTGCTTGCATCACTTGTAATCGTAACGATGGGGACGTTACATATGGTATCAGAGTCATTTCAACCCTGTGACTATGGATCACCATGCTTTCCACTGAAGTAAACCCTTGAGTATTAACCTAGCGCTAACTAAAAACTTTAGCGTGTCCATGTGGTGATCTCGATTAGAGGATGCCACAGAGGTTCACAGCGTTGTGTTGTGGAAGGAGGTGTGACACCTCCAGAAGTGCCCATGCCCTTAGAGTATAAACCCAAGGGGAGGAACAAGTCCTTGGGGTGGATTTGATTGTTATAATGGATGATGATTGTCTGACAAGGTCCTTTCAGGGAATGTCAAAGGCCTTGATCCACTTTTTGTACTAAGAGGAGGCCAGGGCACATGTACCCCTGAGCGTCCACAATGCACCTCGGCCAATACCATTAGATTTCACCAAGAACTCAAGAGGGATAAGTTCTCAAGTCCATGAGTGTCGCGGACAGCTCAACCATCGAGGCATGGGTTGCGAATATGGAGATGTGATTTTCACTTTGCGACTACCTCCAACATGAAGGTCTACTTGTCAATCTTTCAACTACAGGAGAGAACTCTTCTATGGTGGAAGACGCTCTTGCCACATTTGAACATGGTCGTCGAAGACGTGTCATGRGAAATGTTTGAGGAATGGTTCGGAGTGAGGTACCTTTTTGAGGAATTCATTGAGCATCAGCTCAAAGAGTTCAACGCCTTGTGACAGGGTGGTCATACAGTGCTCAAGTACGAGGCCCATTTTTGGAGTTGCTTCAGTATGCTYCGCACCAAACTACCGATAAACTTAAGGTCAACAAGTTCTTGTTTGGCCTTAATGTTAGGATTCAACTTCTACTTCAGGTACCAAGAGTACTAGACCAAAGAAAGGGTGTTAGACATTTGGGGAGCCACATTACTAGCGCGACTACCCAATGTAGACGACTAGAGCATCAGGATCATCCGGACCCACTACCATGGGAGATTTGGGCAAGGCCCATCAGTTTCATGTAGCGATGAATAACCACAAGGCAGAGCAGGAGTCGATTGTGCTCAAGACGTCAAGTACCATCGCTGACCAGACCCTTAGTATTTTGATAGATCTCGGTGCTACCGAGAGTTTCATTTCTAGTGCAGAAATAAAATGAATTAAGGTAAGTTTGGTCTAATGGGATGATTTTAGCTTTGTAGAAATGGATTTTGGAGCCAAACAAAAGGTTAGTGGGAAGGTTACGGGCTGTAACCTTAACCTGGGAAAGTTTTTCACCAGGACCAACCTGTACGTCACGATCTTGGGATCTTATGATGTCATGATCGGTATGGATTGTTTGGAATTGCATGAGGTGATAATCAACTGTAATACAAAATGATTGAGCTTGGTCAATGATGAGGGACAAAGACGCATGATTGTATGTTGGAACCAAGGAGTATCCCTGAGGTTCATCTCTTCTTTCCATCTATGAAAGAGCATGTGCAAGGGATGTAAGATTTATGCGATCCTTGCGTTAAATGAGAAGGGAGTAGCGGAAGGTCTAGAACACCTTCATGTGGTAAGAGAGTTTTTGGACGTCTTCCCTGAAGAGTTACCCGGGATGCCACTAGAGAGGGAGTTGGAATTACCATAGACCTGAAATCGGGGACTGAACCAATAGAAAGAATGCCTTATCGGATGTCGACCCCAGAGTTATAGGAGTTGAGAATGAAACTGAAGGAGTTGTTGGACCTAGGACTTATACGTCCAAGTGTGTCACCATGGGGTGCACCTGTTATTTTCATACAAAAGAAGTATGGATCATGGAGACTCTGCATTGACTACCGTCAATTGAAAAAATCAACGATCAAGAATCAATATATGTTGCCAAGGATTGGTGATCTGTTGGATCAATTGAAGGGTGCGACAATGTTTTCAAAGATCGACTTGCTATTAGGGTATCACCAGTTATGGATCAAGGAGGATGACATCCCTAAGACCTCCTTTAAGATGAGGTTTGGACATTACGAGTTTATCGTTTTAATTGTTTGGACTAACAAATGCCCCAGGGGTATTTATGATTTGATGAACGGGGTGTTCCGCGAGTACCTAGACAAGTTCGTCCAAGTATTCATTGACGATATTTTGATTTACTCTCGGACGATGGAGGAGAATGACGAGCACTTGCACTTGGTACTATAGTGTCTACAAGAGAACAATTTGTATGGGAAATTGTCTAAATTCTCATTTTATCAATCAAAGATTCACTACATGTCATCTTCGATGAAGGTATCGTCGTGGCTCCAGCAAAGGTCGAGGCTATTATGGAATGGCCTACGCCGACTAATGTCCCCAAAGTGGGCAACTTCATGGGTTTAGCGGGATTTTATCGATGGTTCGTCGAAGGTTTTTTGAGGATAGAAAATCCGATTATGGAATTTTAGAAGAAGAGCAAGAATTTTGTTGGGACTGAGAAATGCATGGAGGAATTTTGGAGGCTCAAGGAAATGTTGACGATAGCACCGATACTAAAATTACCTGGCATAGACATAGACTTATTGGTATGCACTGACGCATCCAAGGAAGGCTTAGGCAACGTCTTGATGCAAGATGGTCAAGTCATCGCTTACATATCAAGAAAGATGAGAAGGTATGAGGAGAACTATGCGACGCATGACTTGGAGTTGTTAGCCATTGTTTATGCCTTGAGAGTTTGGAGACACTACCCTTTTGGAAAAAAAAATTGAACCAAAAATGGACCACTATGGACTACAACACATCTTTACACAAAGCGACTTGAATGCGGGACAACAAAATTGATGGGAATTGATTAGCAAGTATGATTTCGAGATTACTTACATAAAAGGAACAGTGAACTGAGTGGCGGATGCAGTGAGTCAGAGACCATGCATATTTTCAGTGTTTCCTCTTCAGACAAATCTACGTGAAAATATTCTAACCTTACAATGCGACGATGATTGGTACAAAGAGGTCAAGGATTTTATCGGACAAAACACAATGATGGTACCAAGATTGGAAGGATTTACATTGGACTATGATGGATTATTGAGATTTAAAAATAGAATTTATGTACCACCAAATGATGAGTTGAGGAGTTTGATCCTAAACGAGGCTCAGAGAGTAGTCTACATGGCTCACCCGGTAGTCACGAAGATGAGGGACTCACCTGGGAGTCACGAAGATGAGGGAAGACCTTAAACCCTTATTCTTCTGGAAAGGAATGAAGGCAGACATAGTCAACTATGTGGCAAGATGTCTAGAATGTCAGCAGGTGAAAGCTGAACATAGACATCTAGCAAGATTACTACAGCCACATGCTATTATGGAATCGAAATGGGAGGTCATTTCTATGGATTTCATTTTTGTATTTCCATTGACGGCAAGGAGACACGACTCGATTTTTGTGGTAGTCGACACTCTCATGAAGAGTGTTCATTTTATTCCTGTACATACGATGTATCAGGCACCTGACATAGCTAGAGTTTTCATTAGTGAGATTGTGAGGCTGCATGGAATGCCTAAGAGGATTATATCTTATCAAGGATCGGTGTTTACTAGACGATTTTGGACTAGTTTCAAGGAGGCATTGGGAACCCAACTTAACTTTAGTACTGCGTATAACCCAGAGACAGACAAGAAAACCAAATGAACAAATCAAATCTTGGAGGACACGTTGTGTATGTACGTGATGGACCAATAGAAGCATTGGGAATAATTCTTTCCACTGGTATAATTCACATATAACAACAGTTATCAAAGCACCATTAAGATGGTGCCTTTCGAGTTTCTTTACAAGAGACTGTGTCAGATGCCTTTGAGTTGGGATCGACTTGAGGATAGGGTCCTGGTGGGACCAGAAGTGATCCAAGAAATGGAATATCAATGCAATCTATAAGACAAAGGATCGAGGAAGCGCATGATCGACAATAGATTTATGTTGATGCGCATCGTGTTGATCGTAGTTATGAAGTTGGAGATCAAGTCTTCTTGCCGGTGAAACCACATAAGAGTTCGATCAAGTTTGGAAAGGGTGCTAAACTCTCTCCTAGGTTTAGGGGATCCTGAGAGATTGTGGAAAGGAGAGGGCTCATGGCCTAATTGACTAGCCTTGCTTGATTCCTTAAGGAAGACACACAATGTCTTTCACGTCTCTATTTTGAGACATTATGTTAGTGATCCTGCTCATGTTGTTGACATGATTTCCTTGCAGGATCGGACGAGGGTGCACTCATGGTAGAGTCGATCCGTATCCTAGACCATCACATTCGACATCTATGTTGTCGAGTAGTAGATCAAGTCAAGGTCCAGTGGGACAACTATAGTCCACAATCGACGACTTGGGAGGACTCATATGATATGCGCCAGCAGTTTCCATTTTTTTATAGATAAATTTATGATACTATGATACACTTTATTTCGACACTTATATACTGTGAAACTTCAGGACGGAGTTTAAAACAAGAGGGGGTGTATGTAACATCTCGCTCTTGTGTGCACTGAGTGAACTTATTTTTTAGGACACTTGCTTGCAAGTGATCTGAACTATTATACTATTTGTCATTCCATATGATTATGAGACATTATGGATTGATGATATGTTATTTGGTTGTATTACATAGACAGGTGCTATTGACAGGGTTCTTCTAAGTGTGGAGGACTTTGGACTTGGAGGATGCAGAGGCATCGATGAAACTCCTTGGACTCTAGACCGAGTCAGGGAGTGGACTCTTGGGTTTGAATGTTGTTGATGTGACATATGCACATATGATTAGATGTTATGATGATTGATTATTATTGCTAACATGATTCGTTGATGGATGTAGGGTGACGATAGCTTGTCGACCAGAATCACATGTGGAGTAGAGGGGTCACGCAAGACAACCAAAGACTTTGAGGGAAAGGTGTGGTTGACAGACCTGTCATAGCCTACTAGCACTGACATCATGGCTCGAACTATAGATTAACGATTACCTAGTTCGAGAAGACCCACGAGGTCGTGAGGGCAGACTGCGACAATTGCTCACGATGATTCTAAGGGGCGCACAATAAGGCATGGGACTTATTCCTTAGAGGCCCTTAGTCTCCAACAAGATCACCTGGTGGAGTATTGACTCCAAGGGTTTTTTATGTCTACCAAGTCATTCAAGAGGCGAGTGGCACCCTTGGAGCACGTAGTGCGTCCTGAAGGGAACGTCGCACAAGGAAAACGGAAAGAGGCGAGTGGCACCCTTGGAGCACGTAGTGCGTTCTGAAGGGCACATCGTGCAAGGAAACCACAAAGAGGTGAGTAGCATCCTTGGAGCACCTAGTGCATCCTGAAGGGAATGTCGCACAAGGAAAACAGAAAGAGGCGAGTGGCACCCTTGGAGCACCTAATGCATCTTGAAGGGTCCGTCTCATTTTTAACTGGTAAGTGAATAAACTTAGACAACCTTAAAACAAATGATGTGATAAGTAATATTTAAAAACAATTTTCCCTAATAAAAATGTCGCCCAGCATAGTGAAATTAAAATCTAGGTGTAAGTAACACATGTGGTCAAAAATAATAATCATAATTAAATGTGTAACAAAAAGGGGGGTAATAAATTCAATTTATTTATTAAAGTCAAAATTTTAATGGAGGATTAAAATTTTAAAAAGGGAAATGATTGTTTTTATCTATTTTTCTAATTTAATTTTAGTTAAAAAAAGAAAAGAGGGTAAATGGTTGTTTCATCTACACTTGCTAAATTAATTTTCAATCAAAGAAGAAAAAGGGTAAATGATTGTGTCATCTACACTTGCTAAATTTTATTTTTAGTTAAAAAGGAAAAAGAGGGAAACTTAAAAGAAATAGGAAACTTAAGGAAAAGGGGAAACATAAAGAAAAAGTTGAATGTCTAACTTAGTAAGGAATCTTGCCATTGGAACTTTCTAATTATGAACTCAACTAGGAATTAAGCAAGGCATAAGTCATTTAAGAAGTGTAAGGGAATTTTGGGACACCTAGGAGCGATTTTAGGAATGCTTTTAGGTGGGTGAGGGAAATCGGAATAATTAATTAATTAATAAAAGTAATTTTCTAGTGCAACTAGGGGATCGGGCGACATGTGAACAGGGGAGGTTTTTCCTAGTTAAAATTAATAAAAAAGGAATTTAATGATAATTTGAGAAACTAATTACTTAAAAACTCTATAAAAAGGATGGAGGAGAAGTATGGATATCATCTTTATGAATAATGTTACATTGCTGAATTTTTTTCTTGACTGAACTTATCTTGTGGGAGTTGGGATACCCAGCTCGGGTAACGAGTGGTAGCTCAACCTTGCGAGGTGAGTTGGGTGCTAGTTGTTTTCTGGTATTGTGTGTGTGGCCCCTTTGCGTCTCGGGGGGCTCAGGGGAAAGAAGAGTACCCCTAGCATTGGCTAGGAGGTCTCATCGGTTGACAAGCAAGAGTTAGACGGAGCGCGCATAGGACAACGACTCGAAGCTGTCGCATTTGGCTACGGTACGCATGCGTTTATTTTTGAATGGTAGATTAATATTGTTCATGTTCTTTCATTATTGTACTTCTTTTGTGTAAAGATTATGTTTTACTCAGCATTTTTTTTATCAATGAACTTAAAGTCATTCTATCCTTACGCTTGTTGCATTTTGAAATGATTCCCTTGGCGAACCCAACCCTAATTACTATGAATTTTCTGTGTTTGTTTTATTATTATGAAGAATTTTTTGTTTTATCTTCTATCCCTTATCCCTTTAGTCATTAGTCTATGCCTAAGCAGTTGACCAGGAGCCGAAGTCACTTCCGTGTTTAAAGACCTATAATTCAAATTCCTTTCTTTCCTATGCATGGATGATGAGTGAAGGATAAATTTTGCCCAGCCATATATCCCTTCCTTATCTCTGAGTTTTTCTTTTCTGATTGATCTCTAATCCTTGTGCCTTCTTGTGAATGAGTATGCTTGCATTTTCCATTGATTCATGGCCAAACGATTGGTCTTGTGCCTTCTTGTGATTGGATTCTTCTTCATTTTGGATGGTAGAACTCTATGTTTTGATTGATGAATCCCAAATCCTTGATCAGTAAATATCAGTGTTTTAATATATTAATGTCTGCGTTTATTTATGATGTGTTTGCAAATTTACGGTGTCTGTGTTTTGATAAACCACAATAAATTATATGTGAATTGTAATCAGTGAATAAGTGAATGTAAACATCAATTTTTATATTTATAGATAGTACACTTTATAGAGAGCGAATTTCTACTTCATATTTTATATTACTTAGCAATTTAAGGAACAACGATTTAATGGACTGTGATTTATTAATGGGTGGCAATAATATTAATGGATAGAAAATATATTGACAACAATTTTAGATGTATTGTGTAGCGATATGCTGGATAAGTATTGTATGCTAGTTTATTTCTAGCCATCTATTTTTGACTGCAAATTTCGCTTTTGACCGCATTAACCACAACAAATTTAATTGTATTTACCCAACATTTTCAGACAACGACCTTGTTTATACCCAACAATTTCAGATTGGAAATCGAGGTCCCGTGGGATCTTTCCTTGACTTGGTGCTTGTGTTGAAAACTTGGTGTGTGGCATGACTTTGACTCTCGATGCTTGATGATTTATCTCTTCAAAATTGACACTTAGAATTCTCACAGATTGTTGGGCCCAAGATTTTATCTTTAGATTGCCTTCTTACATATGAATGATCGCAAAGTTTTACTAAGAGAGACTTCGTGGTACTGATTGTTGTAAATAGATTTTTGACAAACTAATCTATACTATGCCTACGAGTTTATTTATGTCAACGTCTTCTTATTAAATGATACATCTTCATTTTATTCTGAATATGGTTGTGTTTTATTTTAAATAATAAGTCTACATTTTTTTGGATTTGTTTCCGAATTGTTATATTTTTGGATGCCTCTTTTACCTGCGTTTGGAATGGAGATATACCTGTGTTTCTACCTGCATTTTTACCTGCGCTAGAATGGTGTTATACCTACATTTTTACCAGCAAATTTTATGGTGAGATACATGCATTTTTACCAACCAATTTCATTATGATATACTTGTAATATACCAGTGAATTCCATGGTGATATACTAGAGAAATTCATTGTGAATTTCTAGCGAATTAATATCATGGTCACCTGTGTTTTTTTGTGTTGTTAACAGCAAATCCTAGGTAGTGTCTTTAATATCATGGATATCTATGTTCCTCTTATCTCTGCGTTCATTTATTTCTGTGCTAAAGCAACCCATAAATTTAACTCTACATTTCCATTAAATAGACAGTGATATTGTTGGCACAGATAGAGTTTTTTTTATATTTGATAGCGTTTTTATGATAGGTATTTATTGAAAGCATTTCCATGAATTAAATGACCGCTAAGTCAGATTTTTAGCTCCGTGATTCACCTATATATTACCTGCTAGCATCATCATTTAATTTACTCTGCATTTTACATGTACATTGGTTGCATTTTAATACACTGAAAACATTCTTAATATGTGGGTAAGTGATTTTATACATCTTGTGGCAGTGCATCCCCGTGATCTAGACAACTATATTTGTAGACAAAAAATTTTGGGTAATGTTAGATAGTGATTTGGTATTATTTAGTCAGCGATGTTGTAATATATCAAAACGATATGGTTGATTGACAATCACAACTTTTCCAAACTATTCACAACAATTACCCCAACACAACGATATATTGAATTGATAAGTCACAAAAATTTCAACTGCATTTGATATATTGTAATGTGAATAATCTGTCATTTCAGTTGCACTAAAACAATTATATTCGATGTATAGTTTATGTTTTAAAAGATAGTGAAATTTTTATAAGGTAGCGATATAGTTTCAGTTCCATTTAGCGAATTCTTAAGATAGCAATTTCATAAGATAGCGATCTAGTTTCGGTTTTAAATAGCGATATAAGACAACGAATTCATATAGTTTCAGTTTTACCAGATAATGATTTCAGTTTCAAGGGAAATCAATATATACTTATCTAATTTTGTTAGAAAAACAGGACCATGGAGCAATAAAATAAAACAAATGCGGAAACAAAACACAAAAGATACACAGTAAAATAGAGACACAGATTTACATGGTTCACCCAATGTGGGCTACGTCCACTAGAGAAATTGTCAGGTCCTTCCTTTATTATTATCCATCATATGAAGGGATACAACCTACAACAAACCCATTGTAACTTCCTCTTCTTTCTCTCACAATCTCCTATCTCAGAATACAATATTCGCCATCAACCATAGCCGCAATACATTTCCCTCATAAAAGAGGGTTTCCTTCTAGGGAAAAAAACCCTAACATAATATCTATCGTTAGATATGTGGCCTTATAATGAACGGTCCAGATTTACAATGAAATTACAATATATATTTACAAGGTAATTTTTCCATCGGGGGCCCACTTACCCTTAGACCCCCTAGCCAGGGGGATAGCCCCCCCGAACCCCGCAGAGGGGGTACCCCCCCTCTACACTCCCCCGCGTGGAAGAGTGTACATACTTCTAGGGTGTAAATACTTCATGGGGTATAAACACTGCTGAAAGTAAAAGACCTCTGAATCAGGAAGATAATCAGGCTCCACAACCAACAATCTCCCACTTGGAGACTAATCTCAACAAATCCACCGCTGTTGTATATGTTGGACTCTGAACCTTCTTGGACTTGGAAAATTTCTCAGCTTCATATTCATTCTTGAAGACCAATTGAAACTGAGAAGGAACTCAGTTTCTCCCTGGTTACTCCCTTCGTTAACATGTCTGCAGGATTCTGGCTAGTGTGTATCGTTTCCAACTTCAAATTTCCATCTTCCAAGGTGGATCGTATGAAGTGGTACCTCAATTGTATATGCCTAGTCTTCGAATGGAAGGCTAATTTCTTTTCAATATGAATGACACTCTCACTGTCACAGTACAACCTGCTATTCTCTTTCTTCTTTCCCAATTCCTCCATAAACCTCTGTAACCAAATCATCTCTTTACTAGCCTCTGTAGCAGCAACATACTCTGCCTCTTTTGTTGAAAGTGCAAAAACCTTTTGCAGTTTTGAAATCCAACTTATTGTTGTTCCACCTATAGTAAACACATACCCTGTGGTACTCCTCTTGCTATCTTTATCACCTGCCATATCTGAATCAACATATCATTGTAGAACAGTTTATGAACCTCCAAAACATAATGCATGATTAGCAGTACCTCTCAAGTATCTGAGAATCCACTTTACTACCTCCCAATGTTCTTTACATAGATTGTTCATATATATGCTCACAACTCCCACTGCATGTGCAATATCTGGTCTTGCGCAAACCATTGCATACATCAAGCTACCAACTGTTGAAGAATATGGGACCCTGGACATGTATTATATCTCCTTTTGTGTCTTGGGACACATTTCCTTAGTTAATTTGAAATGGTTGGCCAAAGCTATACTAACTAGCTTTGCATTCTGCATTCTAAACCTCTCCAACATCTTCTCTATGTACTCACCCTGAGACAATGTCAGTTTGTGATTCTTCCTGTCTCTTGTTATTCTCATACCAAGGATTTTCTTTGCAGCACCCAAATCCTTCATCGCAAATGAATTGGCTAATTTCTTCTTGAGCACATTTATATCTTGCATGTTAGACCCTGCAACAAGCATGTCATCTACATACAATAGCAAGATAATAAAGATTCCATTTTCTAGCTTTTTAAAATAAACACAGTGATCAGAATGACATCTATTATAACCCTGTTCTGTCATAAACCTGTCAAACTTCAGATACCACTACCTTGGAGCTTGCTTTAGGCCATATAAGCTCTTCTTCAACCTTCATACCAAATTCTCCTTCCCTTTGACCTCATGCCCCTGTGGTTGCTGCATATAAATCTCTTCCTCCAAATCCCCAAGGAGAAAAGTTGTTTTTACATCTAACTGTTCAAGATGATAATCTTCTACTACCATAAGGCTTAAAATAGTTCTTATTGAAGTCATTTTAACAACAGGAGAAAATATTTTATCAAAATCTACACCTTTCTTTTATGCAAACCCCTTTACAACAAGTCTAGACTTGTACATCTTTTCTCCTCCATCTTCTTCCTTCAACTTGTAAACCCATTTATTCTGCAATGATCTTTTTCCTGCAGGTAACTGCACCAAGTCCCAAGTATGGTTATTTACCAAGGAATCCATTTCCTCTTTCATTCCTTGCTCCCACTTCCTTTTGGTGTCTACCTGCATTGCCTCTTCATAACATTCTAGTTCACCAAAATCAGTGAACAATAAATAATACAATGAAGGAGAGTATCATTCAGGGGGTATACTTAACCTGGTAGATTTTCTAACAACACTTGTAGGTGTTTGAGGTACCTGTTGCTCATGTTGTTGTACATTTTGATTTTCTGGTTCCTTTGGAATTTCTTTTTCAGTGATCTCATCAAGCACTGTGTATTCTTGTTTTTCTTTTCCTATTTCTTTCCCTGCAACTGATCTTTTTACATGACCTTCTCATTGAATATGACATCTCTACTCCTAATGATTTTTTTTATTTTCATAATCCCATAAGAGATAACCAAAATCATTAACACCATATCCAATAAAGGTACACTTCTTGGATTTTTCCTCAGCTTTATTCTATTTTCTTTATCAATATGGACAAATGCTTGACAACCGAATGTTTTCAAAACAGAATAGTTTACCTTTTTACCAGTCCATTCCTCCTCTAGAATTATACCATCCAAAGAGCTTGAAGGTCCTCTATTTATTAAGTAAACAATAGTATCTACATCATCTACCCAAAACTGTAAGGGCAAACCAGCATGCAATCTCATACTCCTTGCACGCTCCATGATTGTCTTGTTCATCCTTTCTGACACACCATTTTCTTGTGGTGTTCTTGGAACTATCTTCTCTCTACGAATGTCATGGTATAAGTAGTAATCATAAAACTCCTTTCTGAGATATTCACCTCCATTATCTGATCTAAGACACTTCAACTTTTTTCTTGTCTCATTCTCAACCAAAGCTTTCCATTTCTTAAAAGTATCAAAAACATCAGATTTTTTTCAAATGCAATAAACCTAGGTTTTTCTAGTTGCATCATCAATAAAAGTAATATAATAATGAGAGCCACCAAGAGTTGATACCTGAGCTGGTCCCCATACATTTGTATGCACAATCTCTAACCTTTCACTCTTCTTTTCTTTTCCGACTCTAAGAAATCCGACTTTCTGTTTTCCATAAACACAATGCTCACAGAAGTCCAAATCAATTTGTTTAAGATCTGGAAATAAATTTCTTTAGTGAAGTATCTGCATTACCTTCTCAATCATGTGTCCAAGCCTATGATGCCACAGTGTTGTATCCACTCCTATAGAAGCTAAATAGATAGAAGAGTCAGTATTACCAGTACATAAATATAATGTACCTACCTTCTTTTCTTTCGCTATCACCAATGATCCTTTGATGACCTTCCACGTCTTATCTGTAAATATGAATATAAAACCTTCACTTGCCAACTGCCCTATTGAAATTAGATTTTCCCATAAATCAGGAACATGTCTTACCTCTTTCAACAACCATTGGTTTTCATTGCGTTTCTTTACTTTTACCTTTCCCATTCCAACAATTTTGCATGGTGCATCGTCACCCAAATGAACCTATCGAAAATCACCTTGAACATAATATAGAAAATGTTTCCTATGGGGTGTGGCATGAAATGAAGCCCCTGAATATACTACCCAAGACTCAGAAATATTATCTAAAGAAAGAATCAAAGCATCATGTAACACATCACCTATTACATTTGCTTCCTGATTTCTCTCCTCCTGTCCATCTCTTTGTTTTCTTGGAGCTTTGTAGTCTTTCTTCATATGTCCTTTCTTCCCACAATTCCAACACTCTATCTTTCCAAGTCTGGATTTGGATCTAACCTTATTAGAATTCCCACAGTTCCCAAAACCCTTTCCTATATCCTTTTGTCTTCCCCTGTTCTCCATGTTTAACGCATTTCCTGATGTCTCACCTATGCTTTTCCATCGCATCTCCTCACTAAGGATAACACCAACAACATCATCAAATTTTAAAGTATTTAAACCAGAGATAGAGTTACTTACAACCATGACCAAGTCATTCCATCTTTTTAGCAATGAGCATAATATTAGAATATCCCTAACCTCATCATCAAAGTCCACTTTTACAGAACTTAGTTGATTAGTAACCGTATTAAAATAATTTAAATGATCTGTAATAGACCCACCTTGCGACATCTTCATATTAAATAATCTCTTCATTAAAAATACCTTATTGGATGCCGAGGGTTTTTCATACAATTTGGCCAATGCATCCATCAAACCCTTCCTTGTCTTTTCTTTGGAAAAATTGAAAGCCACCGACGCTGCCAAGCTCAGCCATATCATTCCTAGAGACTTTCTATCGAGAATCTCCCATTCTTCGTCCTTTGTAGCTGCCAGCTTCTTTGTTATTTTTCCCAATGGTAGGAATAGATCCTTCTGATATAAATAGTCTTCCATCTACATCTTCCATAATTGGTAGTTTTGGCCGTTAAATTTCTCGACCCTAAACTTTCCATCTTCCGACATTTCTCCCACTCGAACCAGGAACCCTCTTTTCCTGCGAGTTAACTTTCGCTCTGATACCAGTTGTTAGAAAAATAGTACCATGGAGCAATAAAATAAAACAAATGCGGAAACAAAACACAAAAGATACACAATACAATAGAGACACAGATTTACATGGTTCACCCAATGTGGGCTACGTCCACCAGAGAAATTGCTAGGTCCTTCCTTTATTATTATCCATCATATGAAGGGATACAACCTATGACAAACCCTTTGTAACTTCCTCTTCTTTCTCTCACAGTCTCCTATCTCAGAATACAATATTTTCCATCAACCATAGCCCCAATACATTTCCCTCATAAAATAGGGTTTCCTTCTAGGGAAAAAAACCCTAACATAATCTCTATCGTTAGATCTACAACCTTATAATGAATGGTCTAGATTTACAATGAAATTACAATATACATTTACAAGGCAATTTTTCCTTCTGGGGCTTCACCCCTGAACCCCCTAGAGGGGGTACCCCCCCTCTGTACTCCCCCACATGGAAGAGTGTACATACTTCTGGGGTGTAAATAATTCATGGGGTATACACATGACTGAAATTAAAAGACCTCTGAATCAGGAAGATAATCAGGCTCCACAACCAACAATCTCCCACTTGGAGACTGATCTCAACAACTCCACCGCTACTATATATGCTATACTCTGAACCTTCTTGGACCTGGAAAATTTGTCATCTTCATATTCATTCTTGAAGACCAATTGAAACTGAGCAGAAACTTAGTTTCTCCTTGGTTACTCCATTTGTTAACATGTCTACAGGATTCTAGCTAGTGTGTATCTTTTCCAACTTCAAATGTCCATCTTCCAAAGTGGATCCTATGAAGTTGTACCTCAACTATATATGCTTAGTATTTGAATGGAAGGCTGATTTCTTTGAAAGATGAATGACACTCTCATTGTCACAATACAACCAGCTATTCTCTTGCTTCTTTCTCAATTCCTCCATAAACCTCTGTAACCAAATGATCTCTTTACTAGCCTTTGTAGTAGCAACATACTCTGTCTCTGTTGTTGAAAGTGCAACAACCTTTTGTAGTTTTGAAATCCAACTTAATGTTGTTCCACCTATAGTAAACACATACTCTATGGTACTCCTCTGACTATGTTTACCACCTGCCATATATGAATCAACATATCCTTGTAGAACAATTTATGAACCTCCAAAACATAATGCATGATTAGCAGTACCTCTCAAGTATCTGAGAATCCACTTTACTTCCTCCCAATGTTCTTTACCTAGATTGTTCATATATATTCTCACAACTCCCAATACATGTGCAATATCTGGTCTTGTGTAAACCATTGCATACATCAAGCTGCCAATTGTTGATGAATATGGGACCCTGGACATGTATTCTATCTCCTCCTGTGTCTTGGAACACATTTCCTTAGTTAGTTTGAAATGGATGGCCAAAGGTGTACTAACTATTTTTGCATTCTGCATTCTAAACCTCTCCAACACCTTCTCTATGTACTCACCCTAAGACAATGTTAGTTTGTGATTTTTCCTGTCTCTTGTTATTCTCATACCAAGGATTTTCTTTACAGCACCCAAATCCTTCATTGCAAATGAATTGGCTAATTTTTTCTTGAGCACATTTATATCCTGCATATTAGACCCTACAACAAGCATGTCATATACATACAATAGCAAGATAATAAAGCTTATATTTTCTAGCTTTTTAAAATAAACACAGTGATCAAAATGACATCTACTATAACCCTGTTATGTCATAAACCTGTCAAACTTCAGATACCACTGCCTTGGAGCTTTCTTTAGGCCATATAATATCTTCTTCAACCTGCATACCAAATTATCCTTCCCTTTGACCTCATACCCTTCTGGCTGTTGCATATAAATCTCTTCCTCCAAATCCCCATGGAGAAAATTTATTTTTACATCTAACTGTTCAAGATAAAAATATTCTACTGCCACAAGACTAAAAATAGTTCTTATTGAAGTCATTTTAACAACAGGAGAAAATATTTCATCAAAATATATACCTTTCTTTTGTGCAAACCCCTTTACAACAAGTCTAGCCTTGTACTACTTTTCTCCTCCATCTTCTTCCTTCATATTGTAAACCCATTTATTCTGCAATGCTCTTTTTCATGCAGGCAACTGAACCAAGTCCCAAGTATGGTTATTTACCAAGGAATCCATTTCCTCTTTCATGTCTTTCTACCACTTCCTTTTGGTGTCTACCTGCATTACCTCTTCATAACATTTTGGTTCACCAAAATCAGTCAACAACAAATAATACAATGAAGGAGAGTATCGTTTAGGGGGTATACTTAACCTGGTAGATTTTCTAACAACACTTGTAGGTGGTTGAGGTACCTACTGCTCCTATTGTTGTACATTTTGATTTTCTGGTTCCTTTGGAATTTCTTTTTCAGTGATCTCATCAAGCACTGTGTATTCTTGTTTTTATTTTTCCTGTTTCTTTCCCTGCAACTGATCTTTGTACATGACCTTCTCATTGAATATGACATCTCTACTCCTAATGATTTTGTTATTTTCATAATCCCATAAGCAATAACCAAAATTATTAACACCATATCCAATAAAGGTACACTTCTTGGATTTTGCCTCAAGCTTTGTTCTATTTTCTTTATCAATATGGACAAATGCTTCACAACCGAAAGTTTTCAAAAAAGAACAGCTTACCTTTTTTCCTTTCCATTCCTCCTCTTGAATTCTACCATACAAAGAGCTTGAAGGTCCTCTGTTTATTAAGTAAACAACAGTATCTATGGCATCTGGCCAAAACTATAAGGGCAAACCAGCATGCAATCTCATACTCCTTGCACGCTCCATGATTGTCATGTTCATCCTTTCTAACACACCATTTTCTTGTGGTGTTCTTGGAACTGTTTTCTCTCTACGAATCCCATGGTATGAATAGTAATCATCAAACTCATTGCTACAATATTCACCTCCATTATCTGATCTGAGACACTTCAACTTTTTTCCTATCTCATTCTCAACCAAAGCTTTCCATTTCTTAAAAGTATCAAAAACATCAGATTTTTGTCGAATGTAATAAACCCAAGTTTTTCTAGTTGCATCATCAATAAAAGTAATATAATAATGAGAGCCACCAAGAGATGATACATGAGCTGGTCCCCATACATCTGTATGCACAAGATCTAACCTTTCACTCTTCTTTTCTTTTATGACTCTAAGAAATCTGACTCTCTTCTGTTTTCCATAAACACAATGCTCACGGAAGTCCAAACCAATTTGTTTAAGATCTCACAACAAATTTCTTTTGTGAAGTATCTGCATTCCCTTCTCACTCATGTGTCCAAGACTATGATGTCACAGTGTTGTATCCACTCCTGTAGAAGCTAAAGAGATAGAAGAGTCAGTATTACCATTACATAAATACAATGTACCTACCTTCTCTCCTTTCTTTATCACCAATGATCCTTTGATGACCTTCCACGTCTTATCTCAAAATATGGATATACAACCTTCACTTGCCAACTGCCCTGTTGAAATTATATTTTTCCTTAAATCAGGAACACGTCTTACCTCTTTCAACAACCATTGGTTTCCATTGTGTTGCTTTATTTTTACCTTTCCCATTCCAACAATTTTTCATGGTGCATCCTCACGCAAATGAACCTGTCCAAAATCACCTTGAACATAATCTAGAAAATGTTTCCTATTGTGTGTGGCATGAAATGAAGCCCCCGAATCTACTACCCAAGACTTAGAAATATTATTTACAGAAAGAATCAAAGCATCTTGTAACACATCCCCTGTTACATTTTTTTCCCGATTTCTCTCCTGTTGTCCATCTCTTTGTTTCTTTGGAGATCTGCAGTCTTTCTTCAGATGTCCTTTCTTCCCACAATTCCAACACTCTATCTTTCCAAGTATGGATTTGGATCTTCCCTTCCTATAATTCTCATGGTTCCCAAAACCCTTTCCTCTATCCTTTTGTCTTGCCCTATTCTCCATGTTCAACGCATTTCCTGATGTCTCACCTGTGCTTTTCTGTCACATTTCCTCACTAAGGATAACACCAACAACATCATCAAACTTTAAATTATTTGAACTAGAGACAGAGTTACTTACAACCATGACCAATTCGTTCCATCTTTCTGGCAATGAGCACAAGATTAGAAGAGCCCTGACCTCATCATCAAAGTCCACTTTTACAGAACTTAGTTGATTAGTAACTGTATTAAAATCAGTTAAATGATCTGCAACAGACCCACCTTCTGACATCTTCATATTAAATAATCTCTTCATTAGAAATACCTTATTGGTCACCGAGGCTTTTTCATACAATTTGGCCAATGCATCCATCAAACCCTTCCTTGTCTTTTATTTGGAAATATTGAAAGCCACTGACGCTACCAGGCTCAGTTGTATCATTCATAGAGTCTTTCTGTCAATAATCTCCCATTCTTTGTCCTTCATAGCCGTCGACTTCTTTTCTATTCTGCCCAATGGTAGGAATAGATCCTTCTGATATAAATAGTCTCCCATCTGCATCTTCCATAACTAGTAGTTTTGGCCGTTAAATTTCTCGACCCTAAACTTTCCATCTTCCGACATTGCTCCCACTCGAACCAGGAACCCTATTTTCCTGCAAGTTACCTTTCACTCTGATACCAGTTGTTAGAAAAATAGGACCATGGAGCAATAAAATAAAACAAATGTGAAAACAAAACAC
This sequence comes from Picea engelmannii, assembly GCA_009831015.1. Taxonomy (NCBI): domain Eukaryota; kingdom Viridiplantae; phylum Streptophyta; class Pinopsida; order Pinales; family Pinaceae; genus Picea; species Picea engelmannii. The sequence goes on along the minus strand of ML778275.1, from coordinate 620,797 downwards.
ATAAGATACACAATACAATAGAGACATATATTTACGTGGTTCACCCAGTGTGGGCTACGTCCACCAGAGAAATTGTCAGTTCCTTCCTTTATTATTATCCAACATATGAAGGGATACAACCCACAGCAAACCTGTTGTAACTTCCTCTTATTTCTCTCACAGTCTCTTATCTCAGAATACAATATTCACCATCAACCATAGCTGCAATACATTTCCCTCATAAAAGAGGGTTGCCTTCTAGGGAATAAAACCCTAACATAATCTCTATCATTAGATCTATGACCTTATAATGAAAGGTCCAGATTTACAATGAAATTACAATATACATTTACAAGGAAATTTTTCCTTCAAGGGATTCGCCCTCGAACCCCCGCTGGGGGTCTACTTTCCCCTAGACCCCCCAGTCGAGGGATAGCCCCCACGGACCCCGCAGAGGGGGTTCCCCCCCTCTGTACTCCCCCGCATGGAAGAGTGTACATACTTCTGGGGTGTAAATACTTCATGGGGTATAAACACGGATGAAAGTAAAAGACCTCTGAATCAGGAAGATAATCAGGCTCCACAACCAACAATCTCCCACTTGGAGACTAATCTCAACAACTCCATCGCTGTTGTATATGTTGGATATTGAACATTCTTGGACCTGGAAAATTTCTCATCTTCATCTTCATTATTGAAGACCAATTGAAACTAAGGAGGAACTCAGTTTCTCCCTGGTTACTCCGTTTGTTTACATGTCTGCAGGATTTTGTCTAGTGTGTATCGTTTCCAACTTCAAATGTCCATCTTCCAAGGTAGATCGTATGAACTGGTACCTCAACTGTATATGCTTAGTCTTTGAATGGAAGTCTGAGTTCTTTTCAAGATGAATGACAGTCTCACTGTCACAGTACAACCTACTATTCTCTTGCTTCTTTCCCAATTCCTCCATAAGCCTCTGTAACCAAATCATCTCTTTACTAGCCTCTGTAGCAGCAACATACTCTGCCTCTATTGTTGAAATTGCAACAACCTTTTGCAGTTTTGAAATCCAACTTACTTTTGTTCCACCTATAGTAAACACATACCCTGTGGTACTCCTCTTACTATCTTTATCACCTGCCATATCTGAATCAACATATCCTTGTAGAACAGTTTATGAACCTCCAAAATATAATGCATGATTAGCAGTACCTCTCAAGTATATGAGAATCCACTTTACTGCCTCCCAATGTTATTTTCCTATATTGTTCATAGATCTTCTCACAACTCCCACTGCATGTGCAATATCTGGTCTTGTGCAAGCCATTGCATACATCAAGCTGCCAACTGTTGATGAATATAGGACCCTGGACATGTATTCTATCTCCTCCTATGTCTTGGGACATATTTCCTTAGTTAATTTGAAATGGCTGGCCAAAGGTGTACTAACTAGTTTTTCATTCTACATTCTAAACCTCTCCAACACCTTCTCAGTGTACTCACCTTGAGACAATATCAATTTGTGATTTTTCATGTCTCTTGTTATTCTCATACCAAGGATTTTCTTTGCAGCACCAAAATCCTTCATCACAAATGAATTGGCTGATTTCTTCTAGAGCACATTTATATACTGCATATTAGACCCTGCAACAAGCATGTCATCTACATACAATAGCAAGATAATAAAGCTTCCATTTTCTAGCTTTTTAAAATAAACATAGTCATCAGAATGACATCTACTATAACCCTATTCTGTCATAAACCTATCAAACTTCATATACCACTTCCTTGGAGCTTTCTTTAGGCCATATAAGCTCTTCTTCAACCTACATACCAAATTCTCCTTCCCTTTGACCTCATACCCCTGTGGTTGCTGCATATAAATCTCTCCCTCCAAATCCCCAAAAAGAAAAGTTGTTTTTACATCTAACTATTCAAGATGAAAATATTCTACTGCCACAAGACTTAAAATTGTTCTTATTGAAGTCATTTTAACAATAGGAGAAAATATTTCATCAAAATATATACCTTTCTTTTGTGCAAACCCCTTTACAACAAGTCTAGCCTTGTACCACTTTTCTCCTCCATCTTCTTCCTTCAACTTGTAAACCCATTTATTCTGCAGTGCTTTTTTTCCTGCAGGCAACTAAACCAAGTCCCAAGTATGGTTATTTACCAAGGAATCCATTTCCTCTTTCATGCCTTGCTCCCACTTCCTTTTGGTGTCTACCTGCATTGCCTCTTCATAACATTATGGTTCACCAGAATCAATGAACAATAAATAATACAATGAAGGAGAGTATCATTCAGGGGGTATACTTAACTTGATAGATTTTCTAACAACACTTGCAGGTGTTTGAGGTACTTGTTGCTCCTGTTGTTGTACATTTTGATTTTTTAGTTCCTTTGGTATTTCTTTTTTAGTGATCTCATCAAGCACTGTGTATTCTTGTTTTTCTTTTTCCTGTTTCTTTCCCTGCAACTGATCTTTGTACATGACCTTCTCATTGAATATGGAATCTCTACTCCTAATTATTTTGTTATTTCCATAATCCCATAAGCAATAACCAAAATCATTTACACCATATCCAATAAAGGTACACTTCTTGGAATTTTTCTCAAACTTTGTTCTATTTTCTTTATCAATATGGACAAATGTTTCACAACCGAAAGTTTTCAAAAAAGAATAGTTTACCTTTTTTCCTATCCATTCCTCCTCTGGAATTCTACCATCCAAAGAGCTTGAAGGTCCTCTGTTTATTAAGTAAACAATAGTATCTACAGCATCTGCCCAAAACTGTAAGGGCAAAGCATCATGCAATCTCATACTCCTTCCACGCTCCATGATTGTCCTGTTCATCCTTTCTGACACACCATTTTCTTGTGGTGTTCTTGGAATTGTCTTCTCTCTATGAATCACATGGTATGAACAGTAATCATCAAACTCCTTGTTGCAATATTCACCTCCATTATCTGATCTGAGACACTTCAACTTTTTTCCTATCTCATTCTCAACCAAAGATTTCCATTTCTTAAAAGTATTAAAAACATCAGATTTTTGTCGAATGCAATAAACCCAAGTTTTTCTAGTTGCATCATCAATAAAATTAATATAATAATGAGAGCCACCAAGAAATGATACATGATCTAGTCCCCATACATCTGTATTCACAAGCTCTAACCTTTCACTCTTCTTTTCTTTTCCGACTCTGAGAAATCTGACTCTCTTCTGTTTTCCATAAACACAATGCTCATAGAAGTCCAAATCAATTTTCTTAAGATATGGAAAAAAAATTATTTTGTGAAGTATCTGCATTCCCTTCTCACTCATGTATCCAAGCCTACGATGCCACAGTGTTGTATCCACTCCTGTAGAAGCTAAAGAGATAGAAGAGTCAGTATTACCAGTACATAAATACAATGTACCTACCTTCTCTCCTTTCGCTATCACCAATGATCATTTGATGACCTTCCACATCTTATCTATAAATATGGATATACAACCTTCACTTGCCAACTGCCCTGTTGAAATTAGATTTTTCCTTAAATCTGGAACATGTCTTACCTCTTTCAACAACCATTGGTTTTCATTGCGTTGCTTTATTTTTACATTTCCCATTCCAAAAAAAATTCATGGTGCATCATCACCCAAATGAACCTATCCAAAATCACCTTGAACATAATCTAGAAAATGTTTCCTATGGTGTGTGGCATGAAATGAAGCCCCTTAATCTACTACCCAAGACTCAGAAATAATTTCTACAGAAAGAATCAAAGCATCTTGTAACACATCACCTGTTACATTTGCTTCCTTATTTATGTCTTGTTGTCCATATCTTTGTTTCTTTCGAGCTCTGCAATCTTTCTTCATATGTCCTTTCTTCCCACAATTCTAGCACTCTATTTTTCCAAGTCTCGATTTGGATATACCCTTCCTATAATTCCCACGGTTCCCGAAACCCTTTCCTCTATCCTTTTGTCTTCTCTTGTTCTCCATGTTCAACACATTTCCTGATGTCTCACCTGTTCTTTTCCGTCACATTTCCTCACTAAGGATAACACCAACAACATCATCAAATTTTAAATTATTTGAACCAGGGACAGAGTTACTTACAACCATGACCAAACCGTTCCAGCTTTCTGGCAATGAGAACAAGATTAGAAGAGACATGACCTCATCATTAAAGTCCACTTTTACAGAACTTAGTTGATTAGTAACCATATTGAAATCATTTAAATGATCTGCAATAGACCCACCTTCCGACATCTTCATTAGAAATGCCTTATTGGATGCTAAGGGTTTTTCAGACAATTTGGCCAATGCATCCATCAAACCCTTCCTTGTCTTTTCTTTGGAAATATTGAAAGCCACCAACGCTGCCAGGCTCAGCCGTATTGTTCCTAGAGCCTTTCTTTCTCTCCCATTCTTCATCCTTCATAGCCGTCGACTTCTTTTCTATTCTGCCCAATGGAAGGAATAGATCCTTCTGATATAAATAGTCTTCCACATGCATCTTCCATAACTAGTAGTTTTGGCCATTAAATTTCTAAGCCCTAAACTTTCCATCTTCTGACATTGCTCCCACTCGAACTAGGAACTCTCTTTTCCTGCGAGTTACCTTTCTCTCTGATACCAGTTGTTAGAAAAACAGGACCGTGGAGCAATAAAATAAAACAAATGCGGAAACAAAGCATAGAAGATACACAATAAAATAGAGACACAGATTTACGTGGTTCACCCAGTGTGGGCTACGTCCACCAGAGAAATTGTCAGGTCCTTCCTTTATTATTATCCAGCATATGAAGGAATACAACCTACAACAAACTTGTTGTAACTTCCTCTTCTTTCTCTCACAGTCTCCTATCTCAGAATACAATATTCGCCATCAACTATAGCCACAATACATTTCCCTCATTAAAGAGGGTTACTTTCTTGAGAAAAAAAACCTAACATAATCTCTATTGTTAGATCTGCGACCTTATAATGAACAGTCCAGATTTACAATGAAATTACAATATACATTTACAAGGCATTTTTTCCTTTGGGGGCTTTTCCCTCGAACCCCCCCTGGGGGCCCGCTTGCCCCCAGAACCCCCATCCGGGGGAATACCCCCCCCGGACCCCGCAGAGGGGGTAACCCCCCTCTACACTCCCCCATATGGAAGAGTGTACATACTTCTGGGGTGTAAATAATTCATGGGGTATAAACATAGATGAAAGTAAAATACCTCTGAATCAGCAAGATAATCAAGCTCCAAAACCAACAATCTCCCAGTTGGAGACTGATCTCAACGACACCACCACTGTTGTATATGGACTCTGAACCTTCTTGGACCTGGAAAATTTCTCATCTTCATCTTCATTCTTGAAGACCAATTGAAACTCAGCAGGAACTCAATTTCTCCCTGGTTACTCCCTTTGTTAACATGTCTGCAGGATTCTGTCTAGTGTGTATATTTTCCAACTTCAAATGTCCATCTTCCAAGGCAGATCATATGAAGTGGTACCTCAACTGTATATGCTTAGTCTTCGAATGGAAGGATGAGTTCTTTGCAATATGAATGACACTATCACTGTCACCGTACAACCTGCTATTCTCTTGCTTCTTTCCCAATTCCTCCATAAACCTCTCTCACCAAATCATCTCTTTACTAGCCTTTGTAGCATGATGCAGGAGAATCTCCCACGTCAAGTGAGCCAGCGCAGAAGACAAGAGACAGCTGGAAAGCACCAACCCAAATTTTGAAATTTACCTTGGGATAATTGCGTGGAGATAAATGTAACAATTTAATGAAGCGCACTTGTGTGATGTAATCGGGACCTTGAGCCATATGCTCTCGTCCTTAGTAGATAGACAACATTTAAAGTAGTTAATGCAGGTAGATAGGATTTTAATTCTAGATTAGATAGTTTGAGAGCGCAAGAGGGAAATAGGATATAGACACCCTCATTATGCATTTGTATTATTATTGAAGTAGGAAGAGCATAGAAGAGAGGCAGAGAGCTGTAGGAGAACACCCATGTACAGAGCTTGAATTAATAGAAGAGATTGATTCAAATTCATGGTTTTGTGTTTGTTCTCTGTGTATGTATGTTGAATGCTATGCTCATGAGTATTTACTTCCTGTTATGCATTTGTTTTACATGCTATGTATGAATGATTCCTTGCTGAGTGTTTGAAATCTGAGAAAGGAAGTAGGAGAGATGAGTTTCAATTGTTTCTCTATCTGAGCAAGGATTCCTGCAAGGAGCGCAGTTGAAGTCGTCCGCAAGGAGTGCATTGACAGAAGGCTCAGATAGTTTAATTCTTTTTCTTGCTCACCCAGAAGTGAAATTGGGTTATAAGAGCCGTGCAAGGAGTGCGCAGGCTAAGGAAAGTCTCAGTTGTGAATCTGAGCAGAGTATTGAAGGACTACTGCTACAGGAGTGCACAGAGTCAAAGGTATTCAGCACTTGGAAGTGTCTGAGAGTTGCCGCAAGGAGTGCATGCAAGAATCTTCTCTAAGACTCGGAGTCATGAAAAATCTCAGGAGGGATAAATCCTGGAAGTTATTTAAGGTAGCACAAAGAGTTGGAGCATATCGAGTGACTCAAGAAGATGGAGGTTTGAGTCACAGTTGATTAAATCCAGGAAGGAGTCCTTGGTTCACTTCATGAACGTATCAAGGAGGATAAGACAGATAGTTAGGATATTGTGGTGAGGATTTGCAAAACCCCGCCAGCAGTCAAATCCTCCAAAGAAGTGGGGAGGTTACGGTTGCGTCCGAAGTTTAAGCTCAAAGGATTGTGGACAGTTGGATCTGCATATAGTTACCCATCAACCGTCCGATTTGACAGGAGTTGCATAGGGTTTAAGCCTTCGTGATCAGAGTGGAAACTCCAAGAAGCATCGGAATATTGAGGCGTCGGAGTTCGAGAAATCGAGGATCCCATGGACTAGAGATCGGGAAAATCCATCATGGAAATCCCGACGAGCTCAGAGCCGTTCATCTGTTGAGATAGGTGGCATGAACTGAGAGTCATTGGTATATCGAGGCTTCAGAAGTCAAGAGCCCGAGACCCTTTGAGTTATAAAACAATGAGGGGGTCATAGTCGTGGATCTCCAGAAGGACACGTGTTGGAAGACCTGACGAAGTCGGGGTTTGGTGTATTGGAGGTCCTGAGGATAGGATACTCTTGCAATTCGGAATCATGAAATGTGATATCCCTATAGGCCAAAGGGACAGCAGTAGGAGGACAGGTGGCAGAGATCGAGAGATCTCATGAACTCAAAAGTTCGCAGGGTGAGAGCCCAAGCATTGGGTACTCCAAGTCGCGAAGACGCAAGAAGTGAGGAAGAAGGATAGTCGTTGGATTTGGATCGTAGGAGGACCGTTGGATAGGAAACCCCATTGCCTATGGCACACTCGGGGGTTCAGAGGTTGAGAGGAGTCACTTTCGACATCAGAGGTTGTGAAGGGTCAAGAGCCAAGGTTCGTGTGGGACCACAGGGAAATCGGTAGTTGGACAGGTGACACGTCTTATCGGGATCTCGCAGTGAGAAGTCCCAAAACAATTGGCATTAGGATTCACGATCTTGCGAACTCTGAAATGCTGACAGAGTGAAGGGACTGTTGAAAATTCAACCTGTGCAAGCGACGGAGGTTCGGCGTATCGGGCATCGAGAGTCGGGGATAGAAGTTGTTCGATATCGTGAGGGGAAAAATTGTGATAGATCAAGTCTCGATAGAAAAGGGGAAAGTTTAGCGTTGACTATCGTCGGGGTTCAGGATTTTGAGAATCCAACGCTTGACCATTGACCTCGCGATTCCGTGAAGTCCGATCCCCCGATAAGTGAAAAGGGAGATCCTGAGAGAGAATTCTATGGGTGCAGATATCCCGATAGGGAAATAGAAGGATCGGTTAGTGTTCTTCGGGCCGAGAAAGGAGAAGATCCTATGAGCAGACATGCTTGCGAGCACGTCTGCGTCAAGTGGTATCAGAGCTTAGAAAAGATTCTTTGCTTTCTGTAGCAGAAAAAAGGAGGATTCACCATGCCGCCAAGAAGAAGAGATAGACAATCGCCTGATCTAGAGGAGGAAAGGTAAATTCCCAGAGGAAGGGGTAGGCAAGTGCAGAATCCAGAAGTAGAAAGAGATCTACATAACTTACACGCTAGAGTTGTGGACATGGAGATAAGACAAAGGCGCACAGCTGATGCAGGAGATATCAGTGAGTCCAAAAGTGAAAATGATGTTGTACATGGAGAAGAAGAAGTCCCAGCAGAAGATGCAGCAAATGAATGCTTGCTTAAAGCTGTTGCAAGAATGGGTGCAAAGGCGAAGATGGAAATTCTAGTTTATGAGGGAAATCTAGATGTAGAAGAGCTTCTAGACTGGATTAGAGCTCTAGACACCTATTTTGACTATGAAGATATCGAAGAGGACAAGAAGGTCAAGCATGCCATCACGAGATTAAAGGGACATGCATCCTTGTGGTGGGATGAACTACAAGCAAATAGGCGTTGCCAAGGCAAGCAGAAAATTAAGAGCTAGGACAAGATGATAGTGAAGATGAAGGAAAAATTCATCCCGAGAGACTATGAAATTTCTTTGTTCAGGAGAATGCAGAACCTGAGACAGAAGTTGATGTCAGTAAAGGAATATACTGAAGAATTCTACAGGTTGAATATCAGGGCAGGTCATCGTGAAAGCAATGATGAAAAAGTTCCCAGATACATGAATGGTCTGAGATACGACATTCAAGATGAAATTAGCATGGTAACCATCTAGACTGTGGAGGATTCTTATTAGATGGCTCTGAAAGCTGAAGAGAAGCTGAGCCAAAAGCAAGGTCAAAGGGGCCAAGGTAGAAGTCAGCCCAAAGGAAAATCGGTTGCCCAAGAAAAATATCAGAAGCCCAAGGAAGACTGGAAAAAATATTAGACTCGAGTTGAGAGAGGTGGAAGTTCACAGTGAGGGAAATACACTGAGCAAAGAGAACAACATACTGAGCAGAGAGGAGGATATGCTAATAATAATAGGTTTCCTTGTACCAGAGGTAGAGGAAGAGGAAGAGGTGGAGTAATCACATGCTTCACGTGTGGAAAAAATGGGCACAAGTCATTCAAGTGTCCAGAGAAAAAGAAGGACAGTGGAGAGACTCGCATCGCCGAAGCACAAAGGCAAGATGTTGAAGCAGAAGATGCTAAAGGTGGAAGATCGTTGGTGATGCGAAAAGTCATTTTGACACCAGAGAAAGAAGTGGAAAGTTCAGTCCAAAGGACCAAAGTTTTCAGAACAACTTGCAAGACCAAGGGTTGGGCATGCAAGGTCATTGTGGACAGCGGTAGCACGGACAATCTCGTTTCAACCGAGATGGTAGAGAAGCTGGAGTTGGAGACGACTGATCACCCAAGTCCATATAAGGTTTCGTGGCTACAAAAAGGACATCAGGTAAATGTCACCAAACAGTGCTTGGTTGAATTCAAGATAGGAGGATATAATGATAAAATCTTGTGTGATGTTATTCCTATGGATGTTTGTCATCTATTGCTAGGTAGACCATGGCAATATGATATAAATGTGATTCATGATGGGGAATGAACACATACACCCTAGAGAAGAATGGGAGGACACACATGTTGCTTCCAATAAAGGATAAGGAGGTAAAGTCGGAAGTAAGCAACACAGTACTTCTCATGAGTGGGAAGGAACTTCTTACAGAGGTTAAGAAGAAGGAGGATCCACAGTTCATGGTGGTCAGGAAGCCGAGGATTGTTCTGACTAGCAAAAGAATGGATGATCTACCAAAAGAGGTTCAGGAACTGCTAGAAGATTTCGCTGACATTGTAGTGGATGAATTACCTCATTCGTTGCCACCAATCAGGAGTGTGAGTCATCATATTGATCTCATACCAGGAGCCATTTTTCCAAAAAAAGCCGCGTATAGATTGACACCGCAGGAGAATGAAGAAGTTAAAAGGCAAGTCCAGGATTTGTTGGACAAAGGATTAGTTAGGGAAAGCTTGAGTCCATGTTTTGTTCCAACAGTACTCAGTCCGAAAAAGGACAGAGGCTGGAGGATGTGTACTGACTCAAGGGTTATTAACAAGATAACCATCAGGTACAGATTTCCATTGCCAAGGATGGATGATCTGATGGACTGCTCGAGCGGAGCCAAGTATTTTTCAAAGATTGATCTGAAGAGTGGATATCACCAGATTCGCATGAGAGAGGGTGATGAATGGAAGACAGCATTCAAAACAAATGAGGGTTTGTATGAATGGCTTGTTATGCCGTTTGGCTTAACAAATGCACTGAGTACCTTCGTGAGGTTGATGAATGAAGTCTTGAAGGAGTTCATCGGGAAATTTATCATTGTGTATTTGGATGACATACTGGTTTTTAGTAAAACAACAGCGGAGCATCTGAATCATTTGGCTATAGTGATGCAGAGATTGTAGCAGGAGAAGATGTTGATAAATATGAAGGAATCCTCGTTCATGAAGATAGAACTCATTTACTTGGGGTTTGTTATTTTGGAAAATCAGTCGAGGATGGATCCAGATAAGGCGAAGGTAATCAAGAATTGGCCATCACCGAGGAATGTATTCGAGGTGAGAAGTTTTCACAGATTGGCTAGTTTCTACCAAAAGTTCATCGGGAATTTCAGTGGAATTAGCACAACAATGATGGACACAGTGAAGAAAAGACATAAATATTTTCACTGGACAGAAGAAGCCGAAAAGAGTTTCAACTTGTTGAAGAGGAAGATCACGGAACAACCTGTTCTGGTGTTGCCGGATTTTCGAAAAAAAATTCAAGTGAAATGTGATGCAAGTGGGTTTGCAATCGGGGCGGTCTTAAGTCAAGAAGACAGGCCGATCGCATATTTCAGTGAAAAGTTGAATGAGGCAAAATTAAAGTACTCCACATATGATAAGGAATTCTATGCTGTCATGCAGGCATTGAAGAAATGGAGGCATTACTTGATTCTGAATAAATTTATTCTATACAATGACAACCATGCACTGCAGTTTGTGACTCAACAGGAAAAGCTTAATCAAAAACATGTCAAATGGGTTGAGTACATGAAAAATTTCACTTTTTTGATTAAACATATTTCTGGTACTGCTAACAAAGTTGTTGACGCTTTGAGCAGGAAGTGTTTGATGTTGCAGGAGTTTAAAGTCAAAACATTGGGTTTTGATGATCTCAGGGACATGTACAGAGACGACCCATATTTTAAGGAAGCATATGAAGTGGCTGAGAATACAGTTCTCAGAGACAGAATCCCGTGGATAGAGTACATGATCTAGGAAGGCTTGTTGTTCAGAGGCAATCAACTGTGTATTCCAAATTTTTCCATGAGGGAGAATCTGTTGAAGGAGAAACACAGTGGAGAATTGGCCAGACACTTAGGTCATGACAAAACATTTGAAAAACTAATAAAATCATACTTTTGGCCAGGAATGCGAGCAGATGTCAAGAGATTCATGGACAAATGCAGAATTTGCCAGCATTCGAAGGGAAGAAAGTAGAATGCAGGGTTTTATCAACCATTGCCCATACCAGAAAGGTCGTGGGATGCAATTAGCATGGATTTCATATTGGGGTTGCCAAGAACAAAAAGAGGTTTTGATTCAATCTTTGTTGTGGTGGATAGATTTTTCAAGATGGAACACTTTATCCCATGTCATAAAACCAGTGACGCGACTCACATCGCAAACCTGTTTTTCAAAGAAGTCATTCGACTTCACGGCTTACCAAGGAGTATTGTTTCAGACCGAGATACAAAGTTCATAGGGAATTTCTGGAGGACCTTATGGAAGAAGCTAGGAACTAACTTGTTGTTTAGTTCAGCGTATCATTCGCAGATGGATGGACAGACAGAAGTGGTAAACAAAAGTCTAGGATATTTGTTGAGAAGCTTGGTGACAGAGCATTGCAGCAGCTGGGACAATGTATTTCCCCAGGCAGAGTTTGCGTATAAGGACTCAGTGAACAGGAGTACAGGACAGAGTCCATTTCAAATTGTTTATGGCACACAACCAAGGGGAATTTCTGAATTGATGGATTCAGAACATAATGCAACTAGGAGCGCTAGTGCAGAAGATTTCGTAGAAGCGATGAAGGAACTTCACAGCCAGGTGAAGGAGCGGTTGCGGAATTCAAGTCAGGAGTATAAGAGGAGAGTAGATCAACACAAAAGACAACTTCAATTCGAAGTTGGTGACTTGATTTTAGCACATCTGAGGAAGGAAAGGTTCCCAAGAGGAACATATAATAAATTGAAGATGAAGAAAATCGAACCCTGCAAGGTCTTGAAAAAAATTGGAGAAAATGCTTATGATATTGAATTACCCGATGGGATTGAAATTTCTCTGATATTCAATGTCTCAGATTTATACCCATACAAAGATGAGGAAGTAGGACCAAATGATGAACAGTCAGAGGTTTAGTGGCAAAAGCAGATGGAAGTTGCAGAGAAGCCGCAGATGGAGTTCATACTGGACAAAAGAATTGGCAAGAAGACCAAGAGGAAAGAATATTTTGAGTATCTGGTCAAATGGAAGAACCATCTAGTTGAATATGCCAGCTGGGAGAATGAGGCAGAGATTTTGAAGCACGGACAAACCGTGCAGGAGCTCATGGACAGGAGCCCATGAAAAGTTTCAAGCGAGGGAGTATGATGCAGGAGCATCGCCCACGTCAAGCGAGCCAGTGCAGAAGGCAAGAGATAACTAGAAAGCGCCAGTGTGAATTTTGAAATTTACCTTGGGATAGTTGCGCGGAGATAAATGTAACAATTTAATGAAGCAAACTTGTGTGATGTAATTAGGACCTTGAGCCATACGCTCTCGTCCTTAGTAGATAGACGACATTTAAAGTAGTTAATGCGGGTAGATAGGATTTTAATTCTAGATTAGACATTTTGAGAGCGCAAGAGGGAAACGGGATATAGACACCCTCATTGTGAATTTGTATTATTATTGAAGTAGGAAGAGCATAGAAGAGAGGCAGAGAGCTGTGGGAGAACACCCATGTACAGAGCTTGAATTAATAGAAGAGATTGATTCAAATCCATGGTTTTGTGTTTGTTCTCTGTGTATGTATGTTGAATGCTATGCTCATGAGTATTTACTTCATGTTATGCATTTGTTTTACATGCTATGTATGAATGATTCCTTGCTGAGTGTTTGAAATCTAAGAAAGGAAGTAGGAGAGATGAGTTTCAATTGTTTCTCTATCTGAGCAAGGATTCCTGCAAGGAGTGTAGTTGAAGTCGTTCGCAAGGAGTGTATTGACAGAAGGCTCAGATAGTTTAACTCTTGTTCTCGTTCACCCAGAAGTGAAATTGGGTTATAAGAGCCGTGCAAGGAGTGCGCAGGCTAAGGAAAGTATCAGTTGTGAATCTGAGCGAAGTATTGAAGGACTACTATTGCAGGAGTGCGCAGAGTTGAAGGTATTCATCACTTGGAAGTGTCTGAGAGTTGCCGCAAGGAGTGTGTGCAAGAATATTCTCTAAGACTCAGATTTGTGAGAAATATTAGGAGGGATAAATCCTGGAAGCTATTTAAGTTAGCACAAAGAGTTGGAGCATATAGAGTGACTCAAGAAGACGGAGGTTTGAGTCACAGTTGATTAAATCCAAGAAGGATTCCTTGGTTCACTTTGTGAACGTATCGAGGAGGAGAAGACATATGGTCAGGATCTTGTGGTAAGGCTTTGCGAAACCATGCCAGCCGTCAGATTCACCAGAGAAGTGGGGAGGTTACGGTTGTGTTTGGAGTTTAAGCTCAAAGGATTGTGGATCGTCGGATCTGCATATAGTTACCCGTCAACCGTCTGATTTGACAGGAGTTGCATAGGGTTTAAGCCTTCGTGAGCAGAGTGAAAACTCCGAGAAGCATCAGAATATTGAGGCGTCAGAGTTCGGGAAATCAAGGATCCTGTGGAATAGAGATCAGGCAAATCCATTGTGGAAATCTCGACGAGCTCAGAGTCGTTCATTTGTTGAGACAAGTGGCAGGAACCGGGAGTCATCAGTATATCGAGGCTTCAGAAGTCAAGAGCCCGAGACCCTTTGAGTTATGAAATAGTGAGGGGAAAATAGTCATGGATCTCCAGAAGGACACATGTTGGAAGACCTGATGAAGTCGGGGTTCAGTGTATCAGAGGTCCTGAGGACAGGATACTCTTGTAATTCAGAATTGTGAAGCGCGATATCCCGACAGGCCAAAGGGACAGTGTGGGGCCACAGGCATCAATAGGAGGACAGGTGGCAGAGATCGAGAGATCTCACGAACTCAGAAGTTCACAAGGTGAGAGCCCAAGCATTGGGTACTCCAAGTCGTGAAGACGCGAGAAGCGAGGAAGAAGGATAGTCGTTGGATCTGGATCGTAGGAGGACCGTTGGATAGGAAACCCCATCGCCTATCATGCACTTGGGGGTTCAGAGGTTGAGAGGAGTCACTTTCGACATCAAAATTTGAGAAGGGCTGAGAGCCGAGGTTCATGTGGGACCACAGCGGAATCAATAGGTGGACAGGTGACACGTCTTATCGGGATCTTGAAGCGAGAAGTCCTGAAACAATTGCATTAGGATTCACGATCTTGTGAACTCTGAAGTGTCGATGGAGTGAAGGGACCGTTGAAAAGTCAACCTACTCAAGCGACGGAGGTACGACGTATCGGGCATTGGGAGTTGGGGATACAAGTTGTTCGATATCGCAAGGGGAGAAATCATGATAGATCAAGTCCCGATAGAAAAGGGAAAAGGTCAGCATTGACTATCATCGGGGTTCATGATTTTGAGAATCCAATGCTCGACCATTGACCTCGTGATTCCGCGAAGTCCGATCTCCCGATAAGTGAAAAGGGAGATCCCGAGAGAGAATTCTGTGGGTGTGGATATCCCAATAGGGAAATAGAAGGACCAGATAGTGTTCTTTGGGCCGAGAAAGGAGAAGATCCTGTGAGCGGACGTGCTTGCGAGCAAGCCTGCGTCATAGAAGCAACATACTCTGCCTCTGTTGTTGAAAGTGCAACAACCTTTTGCATTTTTGAAATCCAACTTACTGTTGTTCCACCTATAGTAAACACATACCCTGTGGTACTCCTCCTACTATCTTTATCACCTTCCATATCTGAATCAACATATCCTTGTAGAACTATTTATGAACCTCCAAAACATAATGAATGATAAGAAGTACCTCTCAAGTATCTGAGAATCCACTTTACTGCCTCCCAATGTTCTTTACCTGTATTGTTCATATATCTGCTCACAACTCCCACTGCATGTGCAATATCTGGTCTTGTGAAAACCATTGCATACATCAAGCTGCCAACTGCTGATGAATATGGGACCCTGGACATGTATTTTATCTCCTCCTATGTCTTGGGACACATTTCCTTAGTTATTTTGAAATGGCTGGCCAAAGGTGTACTAACTAGTTTTTCATTCTGCATTCTAAACCTCTCCAACACCTTCTCTGTGTACTCACCCTAAGATAATGTCAGTTTGTGATTTTTCCTATCTCTTGTTATTCTCATACCAAGGATTTTCTTTGTAGCACCCAAATCCTTCATTGCAAATGAATTGGCTAATTTCTTCTTTAGCACATTTATATACTGCATATTATACCCTGCAACAAGCATGTCATCTACATACAATAGCAAGATAATAAAGCTTCCATTTTCTATCTTTTTAAAATAAACACAGTGATCAGAATGGCATTTACTATAACCCTGTTCTGTCATAAACCTGTTAAACTTTAGATACCACTGCCTTGGAGCTTGCTTTAGGCCATATAATCTCTTCTTCAACCTGCATACCAAATTCTCCTTCCCTTTGACCTCATACCCTTGTGGTTGTTGCATATAAATCTCTTCCTCCAAATCCCCAAGGAGAAAAGTTGTTTTTACATCTAACTATTCAAGATGCAAATCTTCTACTTCCACAAGACTTAAAATAGTTCTTATTGAATTCATTTTAATAATAGGAGAAAATATTTCATCAAAATCTATACCTTTCTTTTGTGCAAACCCCTTTACAACAAGTCTAGCCTTGTACCACTTTTCTCCTCCATCTTCTTCCTTCAACTTGTAAACCCATTTATTCTACAATTCTCTTTTCCCTGCAGGAAATTGAACCAAGTCCCAAGTATGGTTATTTACCAAGGAATCCATTTCCTGTTTCATACCTTGCTCCCACTTCCTTTTGGTGTCTACCTGCATTGCCTCTTCATAACATTATGGTTCACCAAAATCAGTGAACAATAAATAATACAATGAAGGAGAGTATCTTTCAGGGAGTATACTTAAGCTGGTAGATTTTCTAACAACACTTGCAGGTGTTTGAGGTACCTGATGCTCCTGTTGTTGTACATTTTTATTTTCTGGTTCCTTTGGAATTTATTTTTCAGTGATCTCATCAAGCACTGTGTATTCTTGTTTTTATTTTTCCTGTTTCTTTCCCTGCCACTGATCTTTGTACATGACCTTCTCATTGAATATGACATCTCTACTCCTAATGATTTTGTTATTTTCATAATCCCATTAGTGATAACCAAAATCATTAACACCATATCCAATAAAGGTACACTTCTTGGATTTTGCCTCAAGCTTTGTTCTATTTTCTTTATCAATATGGACAAATGCTTCACAACCGAAAGTTTTCAAAAAAGAATAGTTTACCTTTTTTCCTGTCCATTCCTCCTCTAGAATTCTACCATCCAAAGAGCTTGAAGGTCCTTTGTTTATTAAGTAAACAACAGTACCTATAACATCAGCCCAAAACTGTAAGGAAAAACCAGCAGGCAATCTCATACTCCTTGCATGCTCCATGATTGTCCTGTTCATCCTTTCTGACACACCATTTTCTTGTGGTGTTCTTAGAACTGTCTTCTCTCTACGAATCCCATGGTATGAATAGTAATCATTGAACTCCTTGCTGCAATATTCACCTCCATTATCTGATCTGAGACACTTCAATTTTTTTCTGTCTCATTCTCAACCAAAGCTTTCCATTTCTTAAAAGTATCAAAAACATGTGATTTTTGTCGAATGCAATAAACCCAAGTTTTTCTAGTTTCATCATCAATAAAAGTAATATAATAATGAGAACCACTAAGAGATGATACATGATTTGGTCCCCATACATCTGTATGCACAAGATCTAACCTTTCACTCTTGTTTTCTTTTTCGACTCTGAGAAATTTGACTCTCTTATGTTTTACATAAACACAATGCTCACAGAGGTCCACATCAATTTGTTTAAGATCTGGCAACAAATTTCTTTTGTGAAGTATATGCATTCTCTTCTCACTCATGTGTCCAAACCTATGATGCCACAGTGTTGTATCCACTCCTATAGAAGCTAAAGAGATAGACGAGTCAGTATTACCAGTACATAAATACAATGTACCTACCTTCTCTTGTTTTTCTATCACCAATGATCCTTTGATGACCTTCCACGTCTTATCTGTAAATATGGATATACAACCTTCACTTGCCAACTACCCTATTGAAATTAGATTTTTCCTTAAATCTGGAACATGTCTTACCTCTTCCAACAACCATTGGTTTCCACTGCGTTGCTTTATTTTTACCTTTCCCATTCCAACAATTTTGCATGGTGCATCATCACCCAAATGAACCTGTCCAAAATCACCTTGAACATAATCTAGAAAATGTTTCCTATGGGGTGTGGCATG
>ML778275.1:556945-602890 GCA_009831015.1 Picea engelmannii | reverse complement strand
AATGCATTTCCTGATGTCTCACCTGTGATTTTCCGTTGCATTTCCTCACTAAGGATAACACCAACAACATCATCAAATTTTAAAGTATTTGAACCAGAGACAGAGTTACTTATAGCCATGACCAAGCCATTCCATCTTTCTGGAAATGAGCACAAGATTAGAGGATCCCTGACCTCATCATCAAAGTCCACTTTTAAAGAACTTAGTTGATTAGTAGCCGTATTAAAATCATTTAAATGATCTGCAACAGACCCACCTTCCGACATCTTCATATTAAATAATCTCTTCATTAGAAATACCTTATTGGACGCCAAGGTTTTTTCATACAATTCGGCCAATGCATCCATCAAACCCTTCCTTGTCTTTTCTTTGGAAATATTGAAAGCCACCGACGCTGCCAGGCTCAGATGTATCGTTCCTAGAGCCTTTCTATCAAGAATATCCCATTCTTCATCCTTCGTAGCCACCGGCTTCTTTGCTATTCCACCCAATGGTAGGAATAGATCCTTCTAATATAAATAGTCTTCCATCTACATCTTCCATAACTGGTAGTTTTGGCCATTAAATTTCTCGACCCTAAACTTTCCATCTTTCGACATTGCTCCCACTCGAACCAGAAGCCCTCTTTTCCTACAAGTTACCTTTCACTCTGATACTAGTTGTTAGAAAAATAGGACCATGGAGCAATAAAATAAAACAAATGCGGAAATAAAACACAGAAGATACACAATACAATAGAGACACAGATTTACATGGTTCACCCAATGTGGGCTACGTCCACCAGAGAAATTGCCAGGTCCTTCTTTTATTATTATCCAGCATATGAAGGGATACAACCTACAAAAAACCCACTGTAACTTCCTCTTCTTTCTCTCATAGTATCCCATCTCAGAATACAATATTCACCATCAACCATAGCCGCAATACATTTCCCTCATAAAAGAGGGTTTCCTTATAGGGAAAAAAACCCTAACATAATCTCTATCATTAGATCTCCAACCTTATAATGAATGGTCCAGATTTACAATGGAATTACATTATACATTTACAAGGCAATTTTTCCTTTAGGGGCTTCGCCCCTAAACCCCCGCTTGCCCCCAAACCCCCCAGTCGAGGGGATAGCCCCCGCAGAGGAGGTACCCCCCCTCTGCACTCCCCCGCATGGAAAAGTGTACATACTTATGGGGTGTAAATACTTCATGGGGTATAAACATGGCTAAAAGTAAAATACCTCTGAGTCAAGAAGATAATCAGGCTCCACAACCAACAGATTTTAGGATTGTAAATAGTTGCAACGAACTAATTGTTTAATAATAAATATTTATTGTGTACAGATTGATTTTTTGTGCAAGAAAATTATTGTGTTGTATGAATGTCATAGCCACCTTGTGGACTTGTCAGTTGGATGATAGGGTTAGTCATTGTGTGGTTATATAGTTAATTTGGTCTACTAGCGCATTGAATTCATCTTGGGTTAAGGGTCCAATTATGTTATGTTTCTCCATGGTTGTTGTCACACGTATTTCCTGGTGATGGCACGATTCCTGATGAGGGGATCATTGCACACCCTAATTGATAGAGGTGAATGATAAAATGGTCGGAGTTTGTGCTTCCTGATGTGGGTGTTTGTTCATGTATTTGATGTTGGTACTTGGTTGGTGATGCCTTAATGCATTTGGTTTTGTGCACCGTAGCGATTTCTAGTTCCTAGTTGTCAAAGCCACTGTGTCAGGTTGTTGATGTTGTCCTTTATCTTGTAGGCATTGTATTTCTTGTGTCGGATGAGTAGTCGTTTCTTTTGTCTATTGATTATTGCATGTTTTATCCAATTGCATGATGTGCTAGTCTGTTGAGTCATTTTTTAATGTTTCCTGACCTGCATGCATTGTGTTCATCATCAAGTTCTGTTGTTTAACTGTGGTCGTTGTTTCCGTCCTACGTCAAGAAAAAAAAAACCACTTGCTTGTGTCGCTTGTAGTCGTAATGATGGAGATGTTACAATGTCATTCAAACCCACCTTACACAACTACCCAACAATAAACTGATAATATGCACTGCAAGTTACCAATAGATGATGTTGAGCTTGGGTGTAGCCTTGTGGAGGTTTTCCTGACATGAGGAATTCATAGATCTCAACCAATTGATCAGGAATTGCTTCAACTCATAAGAGTTGTGAATCTAGGAGTTTTTCATCTAGGATTCGACTAGCCTTGCTAGTCTTAGGCCAAGATAGATGATCTAGTCCAATATTTTACTTACCTAGCTTGAATACCACTTCAAACTAGAAATATTGGAAGAGAAACAACCAAAGGCATATTATGCCACCTAATAATGGCTTTTTGACCAAATATTTGAGGCTAGAATTATGTGTAAAGAATTTGAAAGGGGTCTTCAACAAGTAATGGTGAAACTTTTTCAATGCATATACCATGGTGAGGCCCTTGCGCTCTGTTGTAGTATAATTCTTTTCTGCATCATACAACTTGCTACTAGAAAAATATACGAGATGATAAATATTTTCTTCACCCAGCTGTGCAAGAATTGTACCCAATGCAATGGACGAAGAATCTGCGTGGACATGAAAGAGATTAGACCAATTGGAAAAAACAAAAATTGGCGCAGTGACCAATTTCTCTTTTAGAGTGTCCAAGGATTTCTAGAATTCCAGTGCCCAAATATACTTAATATCTTTACATAATAGTTTTTCCAATGGGGCAGCAGTCTAGGCGTAATTTTGAATGAAGCATTGACAGTATCCTGTATGACCCAGTGTGGTGCATATTTCCCATACCAAATTGGGAGTCACCATATCCAAGATGGAAACAATCTCATATTGATCCACCAACAATCCATCCTTGCACACGACGTGGCCCAAAAGTGTGCCAAAGGGTGTACAAAACATGCATTTCTTCAAATTTAATGAAATTTGGATATGTAAGCATCAATCAAAGATCTTGCATGTGTTCCTTCAAAAATATGAACATTGTTCAATTATCCAAGTAAAATTAGATAAACTTGTGGATGAATTCCTTAAAGGTTGCAACCACTATCTAAGAAAATACTACAGGGGAATTCTTTAAGCCAAAGAGCATTACCATGTATGCAAAGGACCCTCATTCTATCACAAAGGTGGTTTTGGCTTGATCATCCTATGTGATTTGAGCAGGCTTCTGGACCACCAACATTTTCCAACATTTCATCTGTGAAAGGCGTAGGGAAAGGGTCATGGATGAAGGTTGCATTGAGATCTCTTAGATCTATATAGATTATAATGTCAACAATATTTTTGAGTTGCACAACCATATGACTAATACAATTAGACTCCTCTATAGGGACAATGATCGCAGCATCCATCATCTGATCCAATTCTTTGCAAACCTTTTCCTTATATCTGGGATTTAATAGATAAGGCTTTAACTTGACTGGTTTGGCATCTTGTTTGAGTTGAATATTCATGGCCCCTAACAATCCTGCAATTCCTTTCATTTCAAAAAAAAATGAGGAAACAATTCCTCATCTTCCTTGAGGAGGTTAATAACTTGAGTGACTATCTCCTTATCCCAATAATCTCCAATGATTCCCATCTTAGGTTCTTCCTCACCATCAATATTATGTTTATTGGTTTTAATCGGGCAATTATAGTTTGGGGAGACCATCTCTATTTCCTTTCTCTTTGTTGCACACTCTCCTTTGGATTCTTTGATCTAGATTTTGTGTGGGTCATCGTCATCAACATTATCAACATTTATCCTCCAACAATGTACTACCTCTTTTAGTTTGGCCATTACCTAATGATACGAGAAGACCACCCTGGGTGTGGTTTCCTTTAGCTTCCAATGGAAAATAAAATCTTTAATCCATAGGAGTGCCTCCCTTTGAGTCATATCTTATGCTATGAAGCTAAATGTTAAACAAGATTGGGATCTCACATCGGTCCACTCGACCATTTTCCTCCCAATATCCTCTTGAATGTACCAGCTTCTAGGAAACATATCCATAGTGTGGATGAACCAATGGACCCATTTGGCTCGAGGGATTTTCTTAGAATACCATGGCCTCACAAAAAGAAATGTGTTCCTAGGGATCCTCATTACCCTTGTATCGATTGGCTAGTTTGAAATCAACAAAGGGATGAAACTGAACCTTTTTCAACTCAACTACTTATGCACAACTCTAAATATTTGCACGATGTGTCCCTCACCACCACACAAGTGTCCCTTGGACCACTGCATCCATGGCTTGAATCCTCTATTTTGCGGGGATGAATTTTTCCATTTTTACAAGGACTTCTTCTAAATGCCATGTCTCATCAACCATGGGGCATTATATAGCTCATATCTGATCCAGCACATTGCTTTATTTATCCTCACACATCTATGAGTGGAGACTTCGTAGAGCTTGTTTTTCTACCTATCCATGGCATCCTCATAATCCATTTCATAAGCATTAACACTTCTCCATCTATGGTTGGTTTGATGTAATCCTCTTTGTGCCTAGTGATCTTATAGATGCTTTCAATAGTTGAGCTCATCCTCATCCACTAGCTTATTGAATCTATCTCCTTCATATGCATCTAGAGGTGAAACCAAATGCAAGGTATCACTTTCAAAGGACATATTCCTCTTCTTCAAATTCATCACTGCATTATTTTCAAAGGCACAATTAATGCCAACCAAGGTAGGATATGTATTAGAATCATCCATAATCTATATGACTTCAAAATCCAGCTTTGTTTTTATTCCTTCTGTATTCACCTGCACTTTCTTCAGTTGTCCTATGGGGTAGATCTTGTACTGATTTTCCAACCATGGTTGGATGGGAGACCATACCAATTTGGGTTTTCCCATCACCTCCCAACACTTATTTGGTATAATATTCATGTCGAAACCTAGATTGAACATGACTCCATCCATGTCATAGCCACCAAGCTCCACTTTCATCTTGAATTCTCAGCTAGTGCACTTTTTTCTGTTGACCTAGCACACATATCTTTATGGTAGAGGGGATGATATGGTTTCCTCCACTCCTTTTTCCCTCATGCAAGTAGCTAACATCTATTTCAACTCACTTGTAGCATCTGGATCATTCATCACTGCAAACAACAACACAATAAAGTACTTACTTGATCTTCAAGTTCTTCCTTGCAACCCAATATATGGAAGGATTATGCATGCATTGCGCACTGTAACTCCTCAAGGTGTTTTTATTCAATCTCTCTCTACTCAGTGCATCACAACTCATCTTGTCTACGAGCTTATTACAATGATCATTTCTTCATGCATTTTATTTCTTCGTACATGCAGGATTCCTCCAAGGATATTTGCATCACATGCAGCAACTCTTCCCAAGAAAAATCCTCTTCTAGTGACCTATCTGTCTCCCTCTACACTTCTTCCCAAATTCAGGCCTCCTCCAGTGACCTCTTTGTCACCCGTTGCACTTCTTCATGGATCTGAGCCTCCTCAAGTGATCTCTATGTTTCATGTTTCAACTCTTCATGTGCTCTTTCTTGTTCAATATCCTTCTACGCGTCATGACTAAACTTGTTTTATTAGAAAACATCGAACTTAGGAATGGGGTGCACTATTGTGACATGATTGACCCCTTAAAGCTTCTAAGGGATGGGTATCCAATTTTTTTATTTCTCAGTTTATCTAACTTATCATACTTTCTTCCATTCGCATCTCCAATGTTCTTTATTCATGGTATTTTTTATAACAACAACTTCTTATTCACTTGTTCATGGACTCTTAGACTCTCGGTTACGTATCATTATAATTCTCCTTCCACAAACCCTCCTGGAAAATATCGACACTTAGTCATTTCTCCATCTTTGAGGACTTGTGGATGTACAACTCTTTACTTATTCTTCATAAGTCCATCCAAAAGTCTCAACACTTAGTCATTTCTCCATCTTCGAGGACTTGCAGACATACAACTCCTTACTTCTTCTTCATAATTCCATCTGAAATTCTCAACACTTAGTCATTTCTCCATCTTCAAGGACTTGCGGATGTACAACTCCTTACTTCTTCTTCATAAGTTCGTCTAAAGTCTCAAAACTTAGTTATTTCTCCATATTCATGGAATTGCAGCTCATGGACTCTTGGATGTAATATCCAATTACCTTAACTTTCATAAGTCTGGAAAGTCTCAACACTTAGTCATGTTTCCCTTCACGGACTAGAGGAATCTAGGACTCACAGAGGTAACATTCTACAATACTAGCTTTAATGAGTCTAAAAGGTCTCAACAATTAGTCACTTTTGTCTTCTTCACAGACTCCCAGACTCTCGGAATCAAGAAGGTAAGGTCCCATGAATTTCACTTTTGTGAGTCTATGGAGTCTTGGTACTCAGCCATTTTTTAGCTTCTACCGTTGTGTGGCATGACACGTATGGTGAAAATGGGTACACATACCGCTTGATACGTGGCATTTCTTAAAGTGGCACATGGCCTTCTTTCATTAGGATATGGGGTACTCACAAAGGGTCTCCATCTCATGAGTTCAATGACTCAATTTTGATGTCTCTTGACTCATGTGGGGATCCGACAAGAACTCTCCCTTTCCCTTTTTATCAATTAGCACGTGCCCTCATGGGACACAGTGGAAATATTAGTCAGCAAGGTACATCATGATGATGTTACCCTTTTTCCTTGGTCCCATTCCAACAATATTCACCAAGATATACATCATATTTTTCATTGTGGCCTCATCTCAATGGATGGTCTAGGTCGTTCCCTGGATTTTAAGGTCATTTTTACTAGGAGACTTTGACCGTGTTAATATCCACAGACCCTATGGTCTCGTATCATCCACGATCACTCCTAATGAATCAACGAACCTTGTTGATTTTGAAGTATGGATTTGTGCTCGGAATTGATCAAGGTTCAGGACATTTCCATTTAACCCATTCGATGACTGAGGTCGCATATTGACCATGCCCTGATAAAGCGCCCAAATTTATTTATCGTTCCAAATCCATGGCCATGATTTTTTTGAAACAAAATAGGGATTCCACTCTGTGTTAATAGTCTGCACCTAAAATTATCCATTTCACGGTTATCTTTCTTTGAGTCCTTCTTAGGACTTACCAAACCTCAAAAAAATTTCTTGCTTGACCAAGGTAATCCATGATTTACTCGAGGTTTCTTCACAGTACCCTATCCTTTGAAAAACTAGATGAGCTCAGGAATTCTGGCACCATGGCGCATGGAGAATGTACGCAAGGGTATATATCTATGTATATGCACGAGAGTACATACATATTCCATAGGATTACAGTGATTCACATAGTTAGTAGTGATGCTTTTCCCCTTAGGTTAGTACAGAAACCTTAGATTATACGTGTACATAACATTCATAATTATTTGTATCATTTCCAACATACCAGACACATAACTTTATTTTATGTTTGTTAGTTTGTTTGTGACATGTGGGACTAACCTGTGGCTAAGAAACCACGACTCAGGGGCATCTAAGCCGTCAAAATCACCTGAGGATCGCACCTGGCCTGAGCCACACCAACCCTTAACATGGTTGGATTTTATGTGCCCGTAGGTTTCGAACCCGTGACTTTAACATTATGGAGCGCCTTAACAACACACTCCATCACCGACTGTCCTACACCTCGGGGACTACCAGATACACAACTTTACTCGCAACTTACGTTAATAAATAATTCTCACAAGACATGAAGTGTTCACAAGAAATATTGTAAAACTCTTGACACAATTAAACATTATATGTGATTTCTGATATCTCCATATTACACATCTTGATTTACAGACCCAATAGTTACACCTAAATATTATGCCATTCATTTATCCATACACACATTCATATCAATACACAGAAGTAAGTGAGACACTTATCTATAGAAAATTGATATATGTTGACTTGTAGGGATGATTTTAGGGGCTAAATTTCACTCATGGGCTAATTTTCCATGGTTTTTCCAAAAACAAGATTTGCTATTTTAAAAATGATTCGCCCAAATTCTATAGGATAAAATTAATTTACCTTAAAAATCGCCAAAATTTTATAAAAACTATATAAAATACTTAGAAATTTGAATATTTTTACAAAAATATCGCCAATCATTTATAGTTGACATATGAAGGATTAGTAAGATTCGCCAAGGTTTCTACATTTTAAAATAAATTTCCATCCTTAAAATCATCCCTAATGTTGAGTATTTTTGTTGAGAGAACCACTCTCCACCCAACCATAGGCAAGGTTGTATTCAATCTTCGTTGCAACCAGCCACCCACGAGCCAGGATACGATGTCATGAGAGGAATCTGCAATTTTTTCTTTGGTCACCCCTTCAGCCCTACCCTACCCTTTGTTTCTCGTCTTCTTCCCTCAGGACCTCGTGGATCATTCCAAAAACTTCATGTAGGTACTTTCCCATCCATTTTTAACTCCTTCAATAACTAATCCAACTACTATCTTGGATGATAGTCAGTTTCCAAGACTGAAGACAGTTCAGATCCATATGGTTTTAATTACGTAGGGTACTTACCAATAGAATCATTCAAAATAGTGATGGCCTCCCTCTCGCCCACTCCTCTCATGACATTGTAACCTATGAAGTCCATCCCTTCAGTAGTAACTCAACATTCTCTTATTTTATTAAAAACCACACACACACACACATATATGGAAATGTTACAAAATATATCAAGGTCCATTGTTTGTCCTTGATCACCCATGGTTTGGCTTATTGTTTTTCCATAACAACACTTATAATGACAGACAAGGCGAAACAAGGGTGTTACAATCCCCTCCCCCTTAAATGAGCACCTCCCTCAATGTTCTATTTAACGCAAAAACTCCATATTCAACAGTGAACAAAAAAGGGTATGCATGTTTCATGGAATCCTCCATTTCTAAAGTTGCACCAAAGTGTTTCCATTGCACCCTGACCTGGGAAATTTTTTTGTTCCTGAGAGATGTATCTCTCCTTTTTATGATACACTATGAATCTAGTTGGTACTCTCCCTCTGGCTCCACCTGTATCACAGACCAGTCAAAAATGTGAGTAGCATCATGTATATATATCTTTAATAAGGAAACATGGAACATATTATGTGCCTTCATTGTGAGAGGTAAGGCCAGTTTATAAACTACAGGTCCCATTCTGTTAAAAATTTCAAAAGGACCACAAAATATGGACACTATCTTAGCACACACTCCCATTCTTAAGGAGATTCTCCTAGGTTTGATTCAGAGATACACATGATCTCCTATTTTAAATTCTTTATGACTTCTTTGGGTATCTTCATAACTCTTCTATCGGTCTTGGGACACCTTCATATTTTTCTTTATCCGGTCCATTTGTTGTTCTAGTTCCATTAACATTTCTAGTCCAATCCAAGGGCAACCCTTTCTACCGAATTATCCCAGCTGATTGGGATATTTAATTTTCTACCATAAAGGGCCTCAAAAGGGGCCATTTTCAGGGATTCTTGGTATCCATTATTGTAGGAAAATTCTACCAGGGGTAGATACTCTTCCCATTTTCTGGGTTGATGCATTACATGCATCCTTAACATGTCTTCTAATATTCAATTCACCCTCTTTGTTTTTCCATCGGTTAGAGGGTGGTAGGTTGTACTAAACAGTAGTTGTGTTCCACAACCAGTGACCAAGGACTTAGAAAATTCTGAGGTGAATTTGGAATTCCTATCGGATATAATTTCCTTGGGCATCCCATGCATTTTGAATATTTCTTTCATGAAGATGTTGGCAATGTCTATTTCCTTTCAAGTGGATTTTATCGGAATGAAGTAGGAATCCTTGCTCAATTTATCCACAACTACCATGATGTCATCATTTTGTTTGGTAGTTTTGGATAATTCAGTGATGAAGTCCATGGAAATGGTTTCCCTTTTTCTATTTTGGAATAGGTAGGGGATGCAACATCCTGACTGGGTGTTGGTGTTCTACCTAGACATGTTGGCACTCTAAGCATTTAGCTAGATAATATGTTGTGTATTTTTTCATTCTTAGCCAATAAAATAGTTTCCTAAGGGATGTAATCATCTTCTAATAACCAGGGTGACCAACATATGGTCTTTTGTGCAATTCATCCAATATAAACTTTTTCAAGGTTTTACAAGTTGGGATATACAACCTCCCTTTGTATGTTAGTAGGCCATCACTTTTCAATTGATAACCTCCATACTTCATCTTGGTGATCTCTTGTTCCAGGTGTATCTTCGTGGTTTTGAAGAACTCGTCTACCTCCTATGCACATTTAACTCTTTCCTTGAAGTCTTTTTTACAAGTACTCGTGGCTACTAAATTAATTGTGCATACTTCTACTGAGGGAATCAATCACTTGTTTTTCTTTTCCTTTGATGTGTTTTATTTCAAAGTCAAACTCATTGATAAGAGCCATCCACCTAGATTTCCTAGCATTTAGCTTGGGCTGGTCAAATAGATACTTCAATCCATTATGGTATGTCATGGGGAAAAACCTTCTACCTAGGAGGTAGTGCCTCCACATTTTCAAAGTGTTCATAATGGCAGCTAGTTCTAGGTCATGGGTCACATAATTTATTTCATGTTTACTCAATTGTTTGGATTCATAACATATTATGTGTCTTCCTTACGAGTCCCTCTTTGCAAGAATTGGTGCACACCAGGAATTCCTTGTTTGGGTCCACAATTTTCAATACGGGGGAATGTGTTAAGAGATGTTTTAGCTGCTAGAATATCCCCGCACATTCTTCCATCCAAGAACAATTCACCCCCTTTCTCTGTAGTGAAGTGATTTTGCAACCAATCTTAGAAAATCCCTTTCTAAATCTCCTATATTATCCTTCTAAACCCATGAAGGATCTAATGTCAGTGACATCCCTAGATGTGGGATAATTTATAATGGCTTTGATCTTATCAGGTTCAAATGCTACTCCCTTCTCAGAGATAACATGGCCTAAATAATGGACTTTCTTTTGGAAGAAGCCACACTTGCTAAGCTAAGCATAGAACTAGTGTTATCTTAGTACTTGGAGTACTAACTTTAGGTGTTCTTCATGTTATTCCTTACTCCTTGAGTAGACTAGGATGTCATCAATAAAAACTAATACAAATCTATCCAAGAACTTGTTGAGTACACTATTCATCAAACACATAAAATTGTTTGGTACATTGGTGAGCCAAATGGCACCACCACAAATTCGTAGTGTCCATACCTTTTCCTAAAGGCAGTTTTATATATGTCCTCATCCTTGATTCTAAATTGATGACATCCATATCTCAGATCAATCTTGGAAAAGATGGTGGAACCTATTAATTGGTCAAATAAGTCATCAATCATGGGCAGGGGGTACTTATGTTTAAATTTCATCTTATTGAGTTACCTATAGTCTATGCACAACTTGAGTGTGCCATCCTTCTTCTTTACAAATAAGGTTGGTGCTCCCTAGGGAGACACACTAGGTTGAATGTACCCCTTTTCTAACATTTCCTTTAGTTGCAATTTAAGCTCCACTAACTCGAGGGTACTCATCCTATAGGGTTCTCTAGACATTGTCACTACTCTAGGTACAATATCTATTGAAAAATTGATATCTCTCTTGGGAGGTAACCCTGGTACCTCTTATGGAAACACATATCTAAAAATATTTCATTATATGGTGCTCTTATAGGCTTGGTTTTTGGTTTTTAACGAGATCTAATACCTATATTGAATACAAAGGGAACCCCTTTCTACAATACTTCTTCATTTGGAGGGATGATATCTTTCTTACTAAGACAGATTTTTGAATTCTTTGTAAAGTTCTTCTCTCCCCTTTGTCATATTCACATTTAAGGTTTTGTTATAATAGTCAAGTTTAGCTTCATGGGAAACCAACCAATCCATGCCAATAAACATTTTGTATGATCCTAGAGGAAGGACATTTAAGGTGGCTTGTCTAGGTAACCCATTCATGTTGACTGGACATGTTGTTACAACCCTTGTTACCCTTCTTTTTGTTCATGTGGCCAATTGTACCATCCATGGCTTAGTGTGTTTCGCTAGCTGCAATTTACACTTTTAAACAGTTTGAGGAGAAATATAACATAGATTAGAACCAGGTTCAATCAAAATAGAAATAAGATGGGTGGTGACCATACCTTACATTTCCACCACTGAGGCTTGGTGGTCTGTCTGTTTATTGTCCAAAGATGCATGGATTTTTGCTATGCTTCTGGCCACATCATCGACTTTGGTAGCCTCTTGGACATTGTAAAATCCCTTGTTTTTTACTTCCTATGAGGACAGTCTCTTAGCATGTGTTCTTCTCCACATCCCCTACATTTCGACGGTTCCTTATTTGTGCTTGCAGTCCTACCTGGGGCTGATCCAATAGTCTTATATCCACCTTGAGATGGGAAGTTCTATCAATTCACATTTTTCGTAGGGAATCCCATCTTGGGATTCCTCCAAAAATTCTTGAACCTTGAAGGTTTAAATCCCATTTTCTTGAATCCTATCTTATTGTTATTTTTCCATTCCTTGGGGGGTTCTACTTTGTGGTTGAGTTTCTTGTAACAGTATGTATCCTTCTGAATGGCATCCTCTAGGGTTTTAGGTCCATCAAATTCAATATTGTTCTTGAAGGATTGAGGTAGCCCACTAAGAAATAGTTGCATATTTATCTTTTCATTCATTATGTAGGGTACATACCTCATCAGTTCTAGAAATTTGTTGATTCATTCATCTATAGTGAGTTGTCCTAATTTGAGCTCATATAACTCCTTCATCTTTTCATCATTGTACTGCTCTGAAAGGTACTTCTTCTTGAAGTATTTCTAAAACTTATTCCAAGACAAACCCTTTTCTCAATTTCCTTTTACATTTCTAAGGTATTCCAACCAGATAGAGGCCTTTCCATTCAAATTGAATATAATTATTCAGGCATTCAAGTTCTAAGAGTAGTTATGAAATCTGAAATACTTCTTTAGGCTCGGTATCCAAGCTTAAGCCTCTTCCCATTTTTTGATTTCCCCATCAAAAGTAGGTGCCTTGGATTTCTTAAATTCCTCTCGATCCATACCCTTGGAGTACTTCCTTTTATTCCCCTTCTTCTGAGAATGGGAACTAGCCTTACTGTTGGACAATTCTTTGGATCTTTCTACTCCTTCCCTAGAGAAATCCTCAGATTAATCTTTGGTTTTGGCATGCATCTTGGCTCCATGATGAGCCTTCTTGAGAGGGTTTCTTCTTGCATTGTTGCTTTCAGGTCTATGCTTCTACATTTCAGGTAAACTCTGAGTCTTCTTAGGTCAGTGCTTGTCCATGTTGCTAGTGGTTGGCCCATTTTGAAATTTTCATTGTAGTTCTGACAGACTTTGCAGCAAAACCACTTTTATCTAGGTCTACTTTTCCTACTCCTTCATTAGTTGGTCATTGTTAACCTTAAATATTTTCAATTATACCCTAAGACTTCTCATGGTATCAACCAAGTTTGGAGGGGTTTCTACCATCCTCCTTTCATCAGATTATTCTTCTTTGTTATGTGATCTCTCCCCACATTCATGGTGGGTGACCATTGTTGTTCTTAGAGCTTGTCTGGAAAATCTCGGACTGGTTAAGTGCTAAGAATAAACAATTCATTGTTAGTCGGCTTGTCCATTATCTAAAAAAAAAACAACATGGTACATTTGTAAACTGATATTATGTTGTAGAAATCTAGTTTTTTACAGTAGTATACAATCCCTATTTAGTTTCTAAAAAACAATATATAATCGTGTTCCTCTCCCCAATATGAAGGTTTTTTTTAATATATAAATTCTCATGATTAATTATTTGTCGGGTTAATATTTTTGATATTTTGGGGTTAATCGTACCACAACGAATTTTGTTGGGATTCCACGCCCTGGGTAAAATGGGGATTCGAGGACCGTAGGTATAGACAGTCTGTCGATATGCATCATTGTTCGAGGTTTCTATGGTCACAATCTGGGTGTGTAATATTTCAAACTACGATTGTTGATTACAGTCATTCCTTATGCTAAAGGTTAAGTGGTTCCGACAAGAAGCACCCACCTAAGCCACTTGTGAGTTAACTAAGGTTACTTTTTGCTGGTGTTTTTTTTTCGAGCGTCCATTAGGAAATATGTGGGAGGTCATTAAGGCCATAATTTCATTCTTTTGGGTGAATAAATTACCTCATGGCCAACAAATTCCAATGCCCTCAAGGGTTTAAGTACTCGTTCACCCACCTGGGTAGTAGTAGGTCCTTATAAATGGGGTAAGATAGCACATTCTTCCCTTAATATTTTTTCTATTAAAAATTATTCAAATCCTTTGTGAACCCAAGTAGGCCAAGTCTAGTTACCTACTCTAATAGCACTTTGTAACATACCCGACCCTTTAAAGCTTCTAAGGGATGGGGTATCAAATTTTTTTCTTTCTCGGTTTATCTAACTTATCTTACTTTCTTCCATTCACATATCTAATGTTATTTATTCATGGGATTTTATATAAGAACACCTTATTATTCACTATCTCATGGACTCATGTACTCTCATTTATGTATCGTTATAATTCTCCTTCCACAATCCTTCCCTAAAAATTTGGCACTTAGTCATTTCTCCATCTTCAAGGGCTTGCGGACATACAAATCTTTACTTATTCTTCATAAGTTCGTCTGAAAGTATTAGCACTTAGTCATTTCTCCATCTTCGAGGACTTGCCAGCATACAACTCTTTACTTCTTCTTCATAAGTCCATCCGAAAGTCTCAACACTTGGTTATTTCTCCATATTTGAGAACTTGCAGATGTACAACTCTTTACTTCTTCTTCATAATTCTATCTGAAAGTCTCAACACTTATCCATCTTCTCAAACTCATGGAGTTAATATCCTATGACCTTAAATTTCATAAGTCTAAGAAGTCTCAACACTTAGCCGCTTTTCTCTTCTCGGACTTGCAGACTCGTAGAGGTAATGTTCTATGATACTAGTTGTCATGATTCAGAAAGGTCTCAACACTTAGTCATTTTTTCCTTCGTGGACTAGCGGACTCATGGAGGTAACATTCTACAATACAAGCTTTCATGAGTTTGAAAGGTCTCAACATTTAGTCTCTTTTCCCTTCTTCATGGAATCTCGGGCTCTCAGATTCATTGAGGTAAGGTCCCACGAATTCTATCTTTATGAGTCTGTGGAGTCTTGGTACTTATCCATTTTTCCATATTCTATCGTTGTGTGGCATGAAACGTAGGGTGAAACTAGGTACACATACCGCTTGATACATGGAATTTCTTAGGGTGACACGTGGCCTTCTTCCATCATGATACGGTGTACTCACAAAGGGTCTCCATATCTTGGGTCTAATGACTCAATTTTGATGGCTCTTGACTCATGTGGCGATATGACAAGGAATCTCCCTTTCCCTTTTTATCAATTAGCACGTGCCCTCATAGGACACAGTGGAGATATTAGTCAACAAGGTACATCATCATGATGTCACCCTT
The DNA here is from genome assembly GCA_009831015.1 of Picea engelmannii. Lineage (NCBI taxonomy): Eukaryota > Viridiplantae > Streptophyta > Pinopsida > Pinales > Pinaceae > Picea > Picea engelmannii. Next base: position 587,413 of record ML778275.1, on the reverse strand, counting down.
TTTCCTTAGTCTGATTCCAATGAGATTCACCAAGATCTATGACATAGTTTTCATCACAGCCTCAGCCCAATGAACAGTCTAGGTTATTCCTTTGATTTTAAGTTCATTCTGACCAGGAGGCTCCGACCATGCTAATATCCATATACCTTACGATCTTGGATCATCCATGATCACTCCTAATGAATCAACGACCCTTGTTTATTTCAGAGTATGGATTTTTGCTCAATGTCGATGAAGGGTCAGGATATTTCCCTTCATCCCATTTGATGGTTGAGGTCGCATCTTGACCATATCCTGATAAAGGGCCCAATTTATTCATTGTGCCAAATCCATGACCATGATTTTTCTTAAACGAATTAGGGCTTCCCCTCTAGCTTAACAATCCACTCCTTAACTTAACCATTTCAAGGATATATTTCTTCGAGTCCTTCTCAAATCTCACTGAGCCTCACAATTTCTCTCGCTTGACCAAGGTACTCCATGGTTTACTTGGGGTTTCTTCAAAATACCCTATCCTTTGAAATACTGGATAGGCTCGAGAATTTTGGAACTGTCGAGAATGGAGATTGTATGCAAGGGTATATATCTATGTATATGCATTAGAGTACATACATATTCCATATGATTACAATGATTCAGCAATTAGTAAGGGACGTTTCTCCCCTTAGGTTAGTATAGAAACCTTAGATTATACGTGTACACAACATTCATAAAGATTTGTATCATTTTCAACATACCAGACACACAACTTTACTCACAATTTACATTCATAAACAATTCTCACAAGACATGAAGTGTTCACAAGAAAGAATGTAAAACTCTTCACACAATTAAACATTATGTGTGATTTTTGGTATCTTCAGATTACACAACTTTATTTACAAACCAAATAGTTACACCTAAATATTATGCCATTCATTTATCCATACACACATCCATATCAATACACAGAAGTAGATGAGACACTTATCTACAGAAAAATGAGATATGTTGATTATTGTTGTAGAGAGAACATTTGTCCACCCAACCATAGGTAAGGTTGCATTCAATATTTGTTGCAACCAGCCACCCCCAAGCCAGTATACGATATCATGAGAGGAGTCTGTAATATTTTCTCTGGTCACGCCTTATGCCCTGCCCTCCCCTTTTCTTCTCATCTTCTTCCCTCATGACCTCATGGATCGTGCCTGAAAATTCCTAAAGGTACTTTCCCATCCATTCTTAACTCCTTCAAGAACTATTCCAACTACTATATTAGCTAATAGCCAGTTTCCAAGGATGAGAACAGTTTGGATCCATATCATTTTAATTACGCAGGGTACTGCCCAACAGATTCATTCAAAATAGTGATGGTTTCCCTCTCGCCCACTCCTCTCATGACATCATAACATGTAAAGTCCATCCCTTCAGCAGTAACTCAAAATTCTCTTATTTTATTAAAAAACAAACACACATACGCACATATAGAAATATTAAAAAATCTATCAAGGTCCATTGTTTATCCTTGATCACCCATGGTTTGACTATTGTTTTTTCCATAATAAAACTTATAATTACAGACTGGGGGGAATAGTGGTGTTACATATTCCTTTATGATCTTCCCCTCTAGCTTCTAACATGATCCCTCAACATGCTTAAAGTATTCTCTTGTCTTCACTTCTCCTCGGATTACTACCTAGACATCGACTTCTTCATCTTTCTTATTATTTTTACATGGCTCCACATGAACCATATTGTAATGCATTATGCATTTTATTTTCTTCCAACTCCTTCACTAAGTCAGGATATTCCTCTATGACATGTTTATGACTGTAGAAATATGCATAAATTACTCGTAGTTTGGTGCAAAATCTTGACACATGACCAATTTATCCACAATTGAAACAAGTGGGGGGTCTACCTCCCCTTCCACCATATCCTCGGCCACAACCGATCCCATATCCGCTTCTAGGAAATCCTTGGTATCCACCTCTCTCAGCACCACCATGATCACCACCCTTCTATTCTTCCTATACTCAAAATGCATCATGGGTATTGTCTTGCATTAGTTGTAGTGATCGACATCTATTTACATCATGTCCCATGGATTTATAGAAATCGAAAAACAGAGTATGATGTATCTTTTGATACTTTTTCAAAGTTGGGCAGTGGAGTGGTACATGGCCTCACTATCGACATATCTCACACCATTCCATCTGTCCAATTGAGAATGGACTCGATGTTCCTATCACCACATAATTCAGAAGTACAGGGCATTCATCCCTACAATTCCCCTTAGCGCGACATGTAGTACACCAAACATGCTCGTGCACAACTTTTGTCTTTTCCATATCTTTCAACTACATCGTCGAGCTAGCCAGTTGCAATTACACATGTTTCAATCATGGTGATGTCTCTGGTCTTCCTAGCGTAGATTCTAGGCACATTGTAATTTATGCCTCCTTCACTTGGGTTGTCACCTTGTTTTGGGTGAGAGGGACTCAGATATGGGGAATAAACCCCGTAATAAACCACTATCGGTGTTGCACATCTTGTTTTTGGAGCGTCATCCTATCCAATAAAATATTAAACCATTGGTTTTAATCCCATGCAATTTCTCTTTGTTGTTGCTTAATATCCTTGATATCAATCATACATTGAGATTCAACTTGGAATTTTGAAATTCCTTCAGTAAATCCCTTTTTATCTCCATCAAAGACCTCATCTATCCCATCGGCATAGTGGCCTTGTACTTCATGTACAACGACAAGGTTTTTTCCCTAAACATGGTTTCCAACTGCACAATCTTTGCTACATCGTATGTGATTCTCTTCACAGACCATATTGCTTCGCACGTGAACAAATGTTCTTTCGTGTCATATTTACCTATTCCATAGAACACATGTAGGCTCAGGGTGCTATCGTGATTCTCCATCTTCACTCTTAAACGAACTCCTCTAATATGATAGCTGATTTCCAAACTACTTGCTATTGATATTGTTGGCACCCAAAGTTTTTGGTTCAATTTTGTGCACACACAAAAATGAAGTTGTGCATGATTATTACATAGTTTTTTGTGCACCTAAGGAAATTCACTAGGAATGACAGAGTGTGCATCACACTGAGTTTTGATATTGTGAAACAATCCCAGAATATTATTGAACATGTGTCAGTCCTAGTTTTGATGCACACCGGAAATCAAGAAGACACACATTGGAATCAAGAAAAGAATCATCAAGAAATCCTCTCAAATGATTTCTACCAGTATCACAAGGGATCGTGGAGCTGACAAGAGATGATTTGGAAGGGAATTTAAGATCACCCTAATTCCTTAAGGTTATGTGGACTGCTGGTAGGTGCTAGAAGCATGTGAGGCAATTTTTTCAGTCAAGTGAATGGAGCAGAGCAGAAAGAGACAACACTCCCAAGCATAGAAAGATATAAAAGGAAGCAATGATATCATAAATGAGGATAGCTAGATGTTGAGGAGAAGACATTCATTGATTCCTTAGTATCGAGGTCACTCTAATCTAGTTGTAATATCCTAATGCTTTTGAATATACTTCTATGTCTGATATATGTATGAGTTTTGAGACAATGCGCATTGCATAGTGTGTTGTAATTATGAGGATTTATATAGAGAATATACAAAGTCCTATGGTTTTCATGTGTATCTATTATGCACAATGTATACCTTTATTTTTATGGAATGTCTCTAGTAATAAATATGGGACAATTCTGATCTATTATGTGTCTATCATGTATGAGTTGAATATGTTTGTGTATTGTTTTAATTCTTAGTCCTAATAATTTGTTAGATATGAGTCACATGGATGCCAATCTTAATGAATCTTCATGTGTTTATCCTTCATCCTTGTCAAAAGAACTTGTGGTCTCTTTGATCCTATGTGCATATCGGGTGAGACCTTCCTCCACCTTAGGTGAGGATTCATATGTTGTTGCACTGGGGTTTTTTTTGGGAAACTCTAGATGAACCTTGGATCTAAACTCCCTAACATTAAGAAGGACCTATGGAAGTATGGATTAAAATTCCCAAAAAATGGTTCCATTGCTATCACTTGAAAGTCTTTTCAAGAACGATGAAGGAAGGATATGAGGTGGTATCCATCTTAGGAGGAGATTCAAGACTATTTGATTGAAAAAGAGCATGACGCTTCCTGACAAAAAACTTAGGGATTTAGGGTTAATCTCAACTAATGGAAGGATAGGTATCTGTGTTATAAAAATAGGATCATAGAGAAATAAAATAAAAAAAATGTGGAAATAAAACAGAGAAGATACACAATACAATAGAGACATAGATAAATGTGGTTAACCCAGTGTGGGCTACGTCCACCAGAGAAATTTCTAGGTCCTTCCTTTTTATTATCCAGCAAAATGAAGGGATACAACCTACAACGCACCCATTGTAACTTCCTCTTCTTTCTCTCACAGTATCCTCCTTTAGAATACAATATTCACCACCGTAATACAATTCCCTCATAAAAGAGGGTTTTCGTTTAGGGAAAAAATCCCTAACATAGCTTCTACCGTTAGATCTACAACCTTATAATGAACGGTCCATATTGACTATGAAATTACAATATTTTACAAGGAAAAATTTTCCAAAATTTCTCTTCAGGGGCGTTTCCCATGAATCCCCCACCGGGGGGGGGATGCTCCATTACTTGTCACCCCCCCCTTACGACAGTAGTGGGGGGGAAATCCCCCCCACACAGTCAAGAAATGGGATCCAAGGGCGCCTAAAAAAAACCTATGAATTAGGAAGATAATCAGGCTCCACAACTAGCAATATATACACAGATATGCATGAGATTTTCTTTGTTGAATTTACTTATTTATTTTTTGAATGGATAAAAATGAAAATTGCTACCAATTCTCTAGTGTGGCCATTGGAACCAGTGGTTTGGGATCAAGCCAAGCTTGAAGATTGAAAGTGTTGGATAATAAGTGGAATTGGGCTATTGAATTCTAGTTTTCTCGAGTAAAAGAAGAATACATTGTTTAATTCACCATGGAATACACCAACTCTTTTAGCAAAGATGAAAGAAAGTTTTTGAAAGGACCAAGAAAGTGAATGCTGGAAGAAAATCCACTTTGGATAAAATTGATATTCATGGAGAAGGGGCTAATGCGCATGGATCCTGATTGAATGGCTAAGAAAAATCACTTATCATGGGGGGGATTCTATAAATAAGGGGTAAAGTTAGAGAGAAGATGGATCCATTGAGGAGGATCCAGAAATTTTTGGGAAGAGGTGAGTTATGGAATGGACCCATAGGAGTGGAGGAGAAAATTAGTCGAGACATATGAAAGAAGAGTTGAGATAAGAATAAGAGTGGAAAAGAGAGGTGGAAAATAATTATCCAGGGGCATGCAATGACATGTCGGGTCCAATATGGAGAGAAAATAAACTACACCAAGTGGTTTTGCAGAAGAGTATGTTGTGCCAGAGTGGAGCACAGATGAGGATAGCCCAATAAAGAGGTGTGGCATAGAGGATATGGTGTCTAGTAGTGATACTAGTATGGGCCTAGGTAACGAAGTCCACATCCATTGGTTGTTGCGGAGTGTCACAACCCTGGAGGAAGATGAAGCACAAAGCAATGGTGTGCTGATAAGAGGAGAGGATAGTGCACAAAATAGTAGTGCACAGATCAAACCATAAATTAGATCACATATTGGTAGTGTGTAGATCATCCCCGAAGACAAAGCATACATTTGTGGTGTGCAGTTAGGAGAGGAAGGTAGAGTGCAATGTGTTGGTGCACCAAAAGAAGAGGAAGATGGAGGCTCCCCTAGTGGTGGGGGAGATGAATTGAAAATATTATATGGTCTTGCATGGTTGCAAGTAGATAACTCTCTAGGTCACCTTGTGAGAATATTCAGAAGAATATGGACTTACCCACCCCACCCCCTTTTGTACCACCCCCCTTGCACATTTTTAATCAACGAGAAAACATGTCAGATAGTGAAAATATTGAAGTAGAAGAGAGAGAAGGAGGTAGAACGGGAGAGACAAGTGAATAATAAATCAATACTTTACCCCAAGCAATAGTGGTGTGGAAAAATCAAACTCCTAATAGTCAGCAAAGAGGAAAGCAGAGCATGCAGCATAGGGAATGGTTTAATGTAGGATTTCTCCCCCATATTTGAGTTCCACTCACCCAAGAGAATGTGATGACTCAAGAAGAGGTGATAGAAATTGTCATGCACCTGGAAGCTACATCGGGAGGGTGGAGACATCAGTAATTTTGGCACAAGTGCAGTATCAACTGGATAAATTGATGTTGCAACTATAGTTCATGGCTAAGATGAAGGTCGTGCATGAGAATGTATGGTGTACCACCTATCGCTCAGAAGGGCATTGGAGAAATGAATTCCCTATATTTCCAAATTATGTGGGAACAAGTGTACCTTCTCCATTTCCATTTTGGTAGATGAAATGGTGTGAAATATGTGGACAGTGGGGCGATGTACCACCCCATTTCCCAACCTTGTAGAAGTATTAGACAATGACTCAAACTCCATTCTGCGAGTTCTATAAATTTTTTGGGCATGATGTCAATAATTTTCAATCACTCCAGTTAATGCAAGATAATACTCGTGATGAATTATAGGTACAAGAGGAGCAATAAGGTGGTGAGCACGGTGGTGTAGAAAGAGGTGGATACTAAGTAGGTCCTCAAGTTGGATATGGGCACATTCGTAGTCGAGGATATGGTGGAGGGGGAAGGTATATCCCCCACATGTTTTAATTACATGATATTGGTCATGTATTATGATTTTGTACCAAGTGTGCTTTTTGCATATTGTTATAGTCCCAATCATGTCACTGAAGAATGTCTTGACTTACTGAAGAAGTGGGAGGAAAATAAGACCAATTGTAACATGGTGCATACAGATCCGCACAAGAATAAGAAGAAGAATGAGGAGGTTGATGCTTGGGTAGTAACTCTAGGAGGGACGAATACAAGATTAGACTTCGACAATGGTGAAGGATCGGGTCAAAATCCAAACAAAAATATAAGTAAGGCACCTCATCCCTCTCCAAATTTTGATTCTACTTAAAAAAAATAGTTTTTCATGATGCACATAGAGCACTGGAAGAAGAAACAACGTGTGACTCATAGGTCACTTGAGAAGGCTCGGATCTGGGAAGAAGTGCATAGGGTGACACAAAGTTCGTTGGAAGAAGCTTGGATTCACAAAGAAGTGCAACATGCGACGTATAGGTCACTAGAAGAAGCTCACATGTGTGAAGAATTGCAGTGTGTGACACAAAAATCATTGGAAGAGGCTCACATGCACAAAGAATTACAGCATGCAACAAAATGATCAATAGAGGAGTCTCACATATAGATTGAGATGTGATGCCCTAAACAGAAGTCATATGAAGAACAATGCCAGGACTAATTACAATGCGCAACGCACGTAGAAGTATTACAGGAACTGAGTTGCAAGGAAGAATTTGAAGACCAAGTAATTTATTTCTTGCATTGTTTTTTGCGACTGCTGTATGATCCAGAAGTTGTAAATAAGTTGAATCATATGTTATATACTTGTATGAAAGAGCCAAGAGTCGAGGCTATCATATCTGCTTCGCTACCATAAAGAGATGTATGTTAGGTCAGCAAGCAAAAGCGCACTAGCCGAGAATTTAAGATGACAACAAAGCTTGGTGGTTATGAAATGGATGGCATCATGTTGGATCTGGTGTCCGACGTGAATATTTTGTCGAAGAAATATTTAGAGGTGATGGGTAAGATGAATTTGGTCTAATCGCCCATCTAGCTCCACCTCGTCAATCAATACAAGATCTACTCAATAGGCCGACTAGATAAGGTAGAAGTAAACATAGGAGTAAAAGCAAAGGTCAACTTTGAGGTCATTAATATAATAGATGAATCTAATCCATATCTTTCAATACTGGGGATTGACTAGGCCTTTGGTAATAATGTGGGGTTAAACTAGAAGAAGAGGTATATGTCCTTTGAAACAGACACCCTACGTGTGGTTGCACCCATAAATTCATATGAAGGTGACTGGTATAATGAGTCTGTGGATGAGGATGCATGAAGCTCATTCATTGAAAACATTTATAAGATCACAGGACATAGGGGGGATTACATCAACCCCACTATAGATGGAGAGTTAATCTGGAGAAGTGTCAAGTCTTATGAAACAGACTCTAAGGATGTCATTGATAGGTGGCAGAATAATCTCTATGAATTCCTCACTCACATATGTGCGAGGATGAAAAAATTAGTGTGATGGATTGGGTCTAATTTGTGTGTTGCCTTGTGATTTGATGGGATAGGTTCAGTGGAAACATTCCTCATAAATATGGAGAAAACCATCCTTGCAGAGAAAATACTTCAATCCATGAATGTGGTGGTGCGAGGGACACCTACGCAGTGGTGGGTGACGCACTGACCAAATATTCATAGCTAGGCACAAGTAGCTTAGTTCATAAGGGTTCGGTTCCAACACATCATTGACTTCAAACTAGCCGAATAGTACTAGGGCACTGAGGATCTTCAAGAAAATATTTCTTTTTGTGAATGACATTGGACCTCAAAAAATATCCCTCGATCCCAATGACTACATCTTTTTGTCCACACAATGGACATCGTCCCTAGAAGTTGATACATTCAGGAGGAACTCAAGAGGAAAGGAGTTGAGTGGACCCATGTGAGTTGCCAGTTTTGTTCAACCTTCAGTTTCTCAGTAGAAGAATCAAATCACAAATAAGTGCTCTGTTGAATTAAGAATTTTATTTTCTATCAGCAACCAAAGGACACTTCCCCCAGGGTGGTCTTCTCACACCATCAGCCATTGGAAAAATTGAAAGAAGCAGTACATTGCTAGAAGATTAGTGTGCACAATACTGATGATGATGACCCTCATGAAATCTAGATCAAAAGAGTCATAAGGAGAGTGTGCACTAAAGGGTCAGGTGATAGAGATGGCCACACCTGACTATAATGGCTCAATCAAGACCAAGAAGAAAAATATTGGCACTGAATAAGTGCCCATGATGGCCATAATTGGAGATTATTGGGATAAGGATATGATCACTCAGGTTGTTGAAATCCTTATGGAATATGAGGACTTATTTCCTCATATATTTTCATAGATGAAAGGAATTGCAAGATCAATGGGAGTTATGAAGATTCTACTCAAACTAGATGCCAAACCAGTCAAAAGGAGGCCTTACCACTTAAATCTCAAGTACAAGGAAAATGTGTACAAATACCTAGATTGAATGTTGGATGTTGAAATCATTATCCCTGCAAAGTACTCTAGTTGGAATAGTCCTATGGTCATGCAACCTAAGAAGACCGAGGAAATTCACATATGTGTTGATCTAAGGAGTCTAAACACAACCTGTGTCCATAACCCTTTCCCGACACCCTTCACAGATGAGTTGCTGGAAAATTTTGGCAGTTGGGAAGCATGCTCATTCACAAATGGCTTCTCATAATATCATCAAGTTCGAATCATAGAGGAAGATCGGGCCAAAACCACCTTTGTGACCAAAAGGGGGTCATATACATACACGGTCATGACCTTTGGATTGAAAAATTCCCCTACATTGTTTTCTCAGATAATGGTTGCAACCTTTATGGAATTTATCCACAAGTTCCTTGAGGTATACTTGGACAGTTGGACTATGTTTAGTTTTTTAAAAGAACACATGCAATCCCTTTGACTAATGTTGGATAGATGTTGTCAGCTACATATATCTTTGAATTTAAAGAAATGCATATTTTGTACATCCTTTGGCATATTGTTGGGCCATGTCATGTGCAAGGATGGATTGTTGGTGCACCTAACTAAGATTGCCTCCATCTTGGATATGGTGGACCCCACTTCAGTTTGTGAAATGCACACAACATTGGGTCATACATGATACTACCAATGGTTCATCCAAAACTATGCCCAAATTGTGGCTCCATTGGAAAAACATTTGCACAAGGATACTAAGTATAAGTGGACACTGGAATGTCAGCAAGCCTTGGATACCCTAAAAGAAAAATTGGTTAATGAACCCATTTTGGTTTTTCCCGATTGGTCAAAGTTCTTCCATGTCCACGTCGATTCTTTGTCCATCATGTTGGAATTTTTTCTTCCACAACCAATAGAGGGAAACATCAATCATCCAATCTAGTTTTCTAGTCATAAGTTTTCAGATGCAAAAAATAATTATACAACAACTGAGCATGAGGGATTGGCCATGGTATATGCTTTACAAAAGTTTCACCACTATTTGTTGGGGTCGGCGTTCAAATTCTTCAATAATATTTTTTTTCTCAAGTATCTCGTAAAAAATCCAGTGTTGGGTGGAAGAATATTCCATTGGTTGTTTTTATTCCAAGAATTTGACTTCTAAGTTATCGTTAAGCCTAGCAAACACAATGTTGGACCAGATCATGTATCACGGATTCAAACTAGGGAAGATGTTATGAGCCTCGATGATGAACTCCTTAATGCAGAACTCTTTTGGGTCAAATCCCTACCTAATAAATTGGCTGAAATCACATAATTTCTCATAAATGGTCAGGCTCCCACCGAGTATACTCCTGCATAACATCGAAACCTAGTGACCCATAGTGTTGATTATCAATTGATTGTCGGAAAATTGTATAATTTGGGAGAAAATGGCATCCTGCGTTGTTTTTCTTTGGGAACACGAACGAGACTCCATCATGTATGATGCAAATAAAGGTATTTTTGGAGGCCACAATGCCAGTAAGGATACCATGCACAAGGTCCTACACATAGGGCTTTGGTGGCCCTCTCTCTTCGCATACTCTAAAGACTATTTTAAATGCTACAATGTATGTCAACATGTTGGAAATACCTGCCACATGGATGATCTTTCATTATTCCCCATGACTACATTTGAGCCCTTCGAAAAATGGGAAATGGATTTTTTTGGACCCATCAATCCTCCCACGCATCACATAGGGGCGTGCTACATCATTACCATGACCGAATACTTAACGAGGTGGGATGAAGTATCACCAGCTAAATATTGTACAACAAAGAAAGTGACGCGCTTCATTTTTTAGAATGTCATTCACCATATTAGAATGTCCAAGGGTGTTCATGAGTGACTAGGGGTCACAGTTTTTGAATGAAACCATTCAAAAACTCACTCGGTATTTCATGATCCATCACCAAAAGAGAACCCCTTATCACCCTCAAGACAATGGTACAATGGAGGATTTTAATAAAGTTTTAGAACATGGTCTAACAAAATTTTGCAATGTACGACATGATGGTTGGGATCAACACATCCCCATGATATTATAGTCTTATCGAACAACATACAATAGGCGTACAAAGAACATGCCATTCAGACTGTTCTGTGGAAAAGAAGCGGTCATTCCACTAGAATTTGTTGTTCCTAACCTTCAATTCACCCTAGCCACCTAGATGATCGATGATCAGTCTCCTTATCATAGGTTAGACGATGTAATGGAACTAGAGGAAGACTGAATGATGGTCAAATCCAGTTAAGTGGTCTAAAAATAAAGACATAAGGCATAGCATGACCATAACATACACCAAAAAATTCTCCATCCTGGTTGTTTGGTATTATTATATGACAACAAATATTTACACCATCATGGAAAGCTCTGCATGCATTGGTTGGTTCCTTTTGATTTAGTCTACATTAGTGAAGCAGGTGCCTCCGAGCTAAAAAATCTACAAGGATAGCCACTCAAGGGACTCATTAATGGCAGTGGGTTGAAGGTTTACTATGTCTCATAGGGGTCTGTCACTATTTAAAACTCTTGGTATAATTTTTCAATAGGGGCAGAATATATTTAGTGTAGGTTGTACAATAGGTATCACATCTCATAGTCGGCATAATTTACCTTTTGGACTACACGACATTTACATCAGTCAAATAGGTGGACTCGATAGATTGACATTTTGAGCAGGTTACCATATTTCCAAATCAAGCTGATGTTTTGGTATAGATATAGGGTTTGGATCTGGTCAGACAATTCACGTAGTTTTGCAAGCATTTTCTGGAAATTCAATCCATTGAAAGGGAGAGTAATCCTTTTTTGGGTTAGTTCACACATGCCACAAGTAAAATATCATTTATACCACCACACTCTCCAATATGCATCCCCAGTACGACGGAACTATAATTTTGATATCCCAATGAGTCACATTTCGCCACCACTTTCTAGTTGTTCTCCAAGCCATCCCCCCCATCGAGTATTTATTTATCCCCTTCATCATTTCCCCCAACCTCTCCCCTCTATATATATCACCCCCCCCCACCGTCAACACTTGTGTTGGAGTAATTCTCCATGCCAGATTCCTTACTGCCTCCATATGCGTCCTCCTTCATCAACTCAGTACACCATAGTTCCCCTTCTTTCCTAGCAAGTATCAACTCATTACACCGCATTTCCCTGAAGTGTGTTTCTTACTCACAAATGTTCACCAACTCATTCATCACCTTTCTGAGTGAACAACCACCATGCATCATCCCCTTTTTTGATAGGAAGAGGCCCTGCCCTCTGGTTTTCCTGGATCCCTCACCACATGTTCTTTCATGGATCCACCTCCCCCAGTAGAGCGCTCGCCCCCAACCAATTAATCTAGTTCACTCGTCGGGTTCTTTACTCTCACAACATTTCATGGATCCCTAACCCTCCACCAGTAGAAAGGCTAAGGCTATTGGATCTATCTAGTCCTTTCGAAACAAAAAGACAAGCAGAGAACGATAATCTCTCTTGATGGAGCCTCACTTCTCTTTACTAGTCGGTATTTGCTGGTGAGATTTAAGAAGATCTCTTATTCACCTCCATAGACACCCGTGAAGGTTCCAAGGCGAGTATATGGATGCATGCACTCCAAATCCATATTTCACCATGCAGCTTGCTTGATTCATTCTAGGACCTAGGTCAAGGTGCAACTCCAGCCTCTATAGATGATTTTCTCTTACTCAGGACTAACCATAAGCACAACTTGTTTTGTAGAACAACAATTTTCTCTTACTCAAACTGTCCACCTTCAGAACTTATAGCAGTTGGCTCAAGGATGAGCCAAATATTAGTGGTTGGAGCATGTTGGCACCCAAATTTTTAAGTTTAGTTTTGCATGCGTGCACAAATGAAGTTGGGTGCACCAATTCCATAGTTTTTTGTGCACCTAAGTAAATGCGTGAGGAATGAAAAAGATAGTATGCAACATGCCAAAAATATTATTGAATGTGCATTGGTCCTAGTTTTTATGCACACTGGAAATCAAGATGCATGCTGGAATCAAGAAAAGAATCATTGGTAAATCCTCCTGAATGATTGTTTCCAGAAACACAATGGATCATGGAGATAAAAAGAGGTGACATGGCGGGGAAATTATGATCTCCCCGATTCCTAAATATTATATGGACTGCATGCATGTTCTAGAAGCATGCACGACAATTTTGTCAATGGAGCAAGTGGAGAAGTGCAGAAAGAGACAACACTCCTAAGTATAGAAAGTGATAAAAGGAAGCAGTGATATCATAAATGAGGATATTTGGATGTTGAGGAGAATATATTCATTGAGTCCTTAGTATCAATATCACTCTGATCCTTTTGTAATATTGTAATTCTTTTTAATATACCTTTGTGTCTGATATATGTCTGAGTTTTGAGACAAGGCACATTGTGGAGTGTGTTGTAATTATGAGTATTTATATGGAGAAGATATGAAGTTCTATGGTTGTCATATGTATATGTTCTACACAATGTGATGGAATGAATATAGTAATAAAGATGCAACAATTCTGATATATTATGTGTCTATCGTGTATGAGTTGAATATGTGTGTGTATTGTTTTAATTCTTAGTCCTAATAATTGGTCATGTATGAGTCGCATGGATGTCAATCTCGATGAATCTTCATGTGTTTAGCCTTCATCTATGTCACAATACCCTATGGTCTCTGTGATCCTCTCTGCATCTCGAGTGAGACTTTCATCGACCTTGGTTGAGGACTGATATGTCAGTGCTCTATGGTTTTTGTTGGACAACTTTGGAGGAACCCTGGGTCCAAAATCCCCAACATTAAGAAGGACGCATGCAAGTGTGGATCAAAACTCCCAAAATATACCCCTCTTGGTGAAGTGGCACTGGCTTCTCCTTCTTCTTCACTTGCCTCTTCTCTTATGTCTTCTTCTACGCTTTCTCCTACTCCAATTGCTCCACTATCTGTTGTTTTTTCTTCTTGATTGTAAACATGCAAGGGGGTTGGTTTAAAGGGGGGGTAATTCCTTATGAGGGGACCCAAATATTTTCCTACTTGCAATTGCGCAAGACCATATACAATTGCCAATTCTTCTCCCCCACTACTAGGGAATCCTTTTTCTTCCTCCTCTTCTCATGCATCTCTACTCTCATCATCATATTCTTTTGAGGTTGCAACACTATGCAACATCCAATGGGTTTGGAATTTGTCACATGGGCCCATAGGACCACCACCACCACCACTACTACTAATACTACTACTGGTATCCCCACTAGAAAACCTACTCTCGACACCGCACCTCTTCACAGGCCTATTTGCACTTGTGCTCCAGTCTAACACAACGACTTATTTTGCACTTTCTTCTAGTGCAATCTGTTTTCTCTTCATCTCAGGCCTAACCCCTTGTCACATGCACCTTGCTCTATGTCTTTCACCTCTCTACTTTTCTTTCCTTCTTAGCTCAACTCTTCTTGAATGTCTCTTGGATCTCTTGGCTCTCTCTCTTCTCTTCTCTTCTAGGTCCATCCCATTCCTCACCTCATATCAATCATTTGTGGATCCTCCTCAATGGATCCATTTCCTCTTTCATTTTCCCTCGTCCTTGCAACGCCCCCCTCAATGCTAGGGAGTTTACTCAACCATTTTGTCGAGCTCCATGTGCATTATCCTTTTCTCTACGAATAACATATTTATCCAGAGGGGAATCTCTTCTAGCGTTTGTTTCCTTGGACCTTCTGCGAACTTTATTTCATCCTCATTGAAATAATTAGTGTATTCCACAACAAATTCAATAATATATCCCTCTTTTAGTCGAGAAAACAAGAAGTCAATAGCCCTAGTCCACTTACTGTCCAACACCTTCAATCTATCAAGCATGATTTGATCCCAAACCATTGGTTTTAAAGGCCACAAAGTAGAATTGGTAGCAACTTTCCTTTTCAATCATTCATATAGTAGACTTGAGGAAATTCAGCAAAAGAAAATCTCATGCATATCAGTGTAGAGATACGTATGTTTCCATTATTTTACATTAACTCGCATACCATGAGTTTCTCGCAGGTAAAACTCGTGCTCCTTTTCATTTAGCTAGTCCTGAATTTCCTCCCGAGATGGATACCACCACATATCTTGTCGTTATCCTTCCCTACAAGACTTTCAAGGCCTGACAACATAACCATTTGTTTGTGTTTTTTCACACTTACGCACGTCCTTCTTAATGTTCGGGAGTTTATACCCAGGGTTCGTCCAGAGTTGACCAACAAAACCCCCAAAGCATTGAAATATCAATCTTCATCCAAGGCCGAATAAGGTCTCACTCAATATGCAATGAGCATCACAGAGACAATCTATTCTTGTGACAGAGATGGAGGATTAAACACATGGGTATCCATTCGGGATAGAATTCATGCACTCCATTAACATCAACCTATTATTCATCAATAAGTAAAATAATACACACACATATCCAAATAACACATGATTGAAACGTGATAGATTAGAACTGTTAAAGATTTATTATTTCTTCCATTCCATAGAACACAAGTATACATTAAGCAGATTATAATCAACATCAACAAAGTCTCATTTCCTCTTTAAATAACTCCATGAACTTACAACATACTGCACCATGTGCATCCTTATAACCTCAAACACATGACAGACTCAGACTTATATTCATAAGCATTACAACATTACTAAATCTTAGAGTGAGCTTCGACCCACGACACTCATTGAATCTTATACACAAGTGTCTAACTCTCTCATTATCTAACTCTATTTATGATGTCTCTTTATGCTCTACTCTTCTCACTCTACTGACAAATTGTCTTGCATGATTCTGGCATCTACCTGCAATCCACGTAGCCTTCTAGAACTGGGGAAATTTTAACTTCCTTTCCAACTCATCTTTTTTCAGCTCCACGTTCCCTTTTGTTGTTGGCCTTAATCAATAGAGAATATTTCTCGGCGATTATGTTCTTGATTCTGGTGTGCGTCTTCTTGATTTATGGTGCTACTGATAAAACTCGAACCGGTGCGCATATTTCATATCTTTGACTTGGAACGCAATATCAAAACTCGATCTGGTGTGCACTTCATGTCCTTCTTTGCGCATTTTTCTTAAGCACGCGCAAAAATGGAATGGTCACGTACAAAACTTTGAAGTTGCCAACAAAAGATTAAGCCCCCATTTGAATTTGTTTTTCCCACTTGGGTTTGTAAAGTAAATTTTGAGTTCATTATGATTAATTTTCCTTTGTGGTTGAATATGATGTTGTGTTATCGCATTTTGTGGTTTATGGAAGCTACTAGTTTCATTTTAATTGTTGCTCTATATATTTTTAATAGTTGTTGAAAAGTTAATGACCTAAGAACCTAGGTATTTATGTAATGTGGAGGTTTTTCTTCGTGTTGAAGTGTTTTAATGGATAATCCTATCCAACATCTCTTTTTCCTCCACTGTTGGGTGATTTTAGAGATGGAAATTTGATCGCTCCCATTCCTAAGCTATTACAAATAAAGTGGAGTTGCTAAATTGGTATTCTAATAGTTGTCGGGGGGGTTATCTCTCTTCCAGGGTCACCCTCTGATCTGAATTTAGGAGCGGAACGAACTGATTAACAGAATGAATACAATAAACACAGAGATATGAAGAATAACACAGACATCTAGGGAACAATATCTTCCGTTGAATAATGAAATAGGTTGAAACTATAAAACTGCAGAACTGAAACACTTTCTCAAATGGTGGTAGCTATCTCTGAGAACAATGAATAATGAATTACAATGAGGCTCTAGAGGCCTTTTGGATATTACTCATGAATTCCAAAACCCTAGGCATCCAAAAACCTAACCCTAGGAGGTGAAATGTAAAAATTCATGTGGGCCCCTATGGGTATGTTGGTACCTCAACTTCCTGGGGTCGTAACTTTTGCATACAACCTCTGTTTTAGGCATGTGATAGCCCGTTGGAAAGGTATTTCAAAGAAATACACATTCGACCATCAAAATCTAACTTCGTCTACATATTGACTGTGGCGAGCCAAAAAAACATTGTTTAGGCCTCCCAAACAACCCTAGAAGTACAACAAGATGTGTTGACATGAAAACATATAAAATAAACTAGTTGGATTAAGTGAGAGGCCACCAATATCCACCTAGAATATGTGTAGAGCTTCAGATAGCCCCAGAAGTGTAGAACCCACAATTACAAATAAGTAGAAAAGAATGTGTTGAACTAAAAACGAACAAGAGGAGCCAGTTGGAATAGGTGGGTGGCCACCAATAGCCAACTGGATCAACCCCCCCCCCCCCCCCCCCCCGCCCTTAGGAAGATATGGTATCCATTGCACTGAGTTCCCCCATCAGGTGAGGAAAATTATGTTGGATTTGGCCCTGGGTGAGCCACTTGCCTTGGTGTAGGATTTTCCCTACCTTGACAACTTGATAAAGATGGAACCTTTGTTGGAGAGTGCCCTTGACCTGTGTGTAAACTATCTTATCAGTGGATGCTTGTTCCATGTAATCAGGGTTGAGCTCGATGGGTGTCAGTTGTTCTACAATCTTTGAGGTGTCCAATAATGGTGGAAAATATAGTCAAAGGAGGTCCAGATTGAACAATGGGTGCAAGTCAAGGAAGGGTGGAGTGTTGATCTCAAAAGCATTTCTACCCATGATCTTGGTGATAGTGTAATGCCCATAGTGAAGTGGGAGGAGCTTCTGATGGGGCCCTGTGAGACGCTCCTTCTGCAAATGTAAAAATAATTTGTCACCAACCTGAAATTGGTGTGGTACCCTGTGTTTATCATGGCGTTGCTTGTACTTAGCATTGGATTTTTGCAAAATATCCTAGACCTATTGGCGGATGTGTTGAATCCACTCAATGAATCTAGTGGCTTTGTTGATCGTAGACTAATCATGGGAAGAGTCTATCTATGTGGTGGCAAGAGGAAGTGCAACATCAATGGGTCCCAAGGGTTGGAATCCTAGCCCCACCTGAAATGGGATATGGTCGGTGGAGCTATGGAGAGCCATGGTGTAATTGTTTTGAACATAGGGGAGACTCTCGTCCCATGTACATGGATGCTTAGAGTTGTACATGCACAGGATGTGCACAATCATCCAATTGATGACCTTTGTTTGGCCATCTGTTTGGGGGTGGAAAGAAGTGGATTTTGTGAGCTTGGTGTCCAACAGTGACTAGAGACTCGACCAAAATGTGTTGAGGAACCTGTTTTCCTAGTTGGAGATGATGGCCTGTGGTATCCCAAAGTGGTCCCACACTTGTTTGAAGAAGATATTGGCAGTATCTGTGCCTGTGATATTCTTCTTACAGGTTGTGAGGATTGCCATCTTTGAAAACCAATCAACGACCACAAACACACAGGCATTTCCTTTCTTGGTGGATGGAAGGCCAGACATGTAATCCATTGAGATAGATTTCCAAGGCTTCTTGGTAGTAGGAAGATGGGTGTATAAGCCTTACTTCTTGATGGTTGGCTTGTCAATGGAATAGGCAGTGCAATATCTGATATAATTATTGACGTTCTGTTGAAGTTTTGGCTAATAAAAATATTTTTGAAGAACGACCACATTTTTCTCCATGCCAAAAGTCCCGCCATCCGACTGTAGTGGGATTCCCAAATCAACTTTGCATGCTTTCTTGTAGGAACAAAGAGATGGCACAGGTGGCATAATATTTCATCCTGAGTGTGAAAATTGGTGACAGTCCCACCTGTACCCAAGAGTTGATAGGTGGTGACGAAGTCCAGATCTTGTTGATAAAGTTGGGGCCACTCAGATGCTTCATTTCCATAGGAATGGAACACAGTGGTGAGTGCAGCCACAAGAGGTCGACTGAGGCAATCAATGACACGATTTGAGATACGTGTCTTATACTTGATGTTGAGATGAAAATGCTATAGGTAGGTGGACCACTTTTGATGGAGGTCATTCTGTGATTTCCCTTGTGTCTGTATGAACTGTAGAGGCTTGTGATCAATGTGTATGATCGTCTCCTTTCCCAGAATGTAATGTTTCCATTGACGACAGGCTTTTACAATGGAATACATTTCCTTCTCATAGGTGGGGTATTTGCGGATGGTATCTGAGAGTGTATCACTATGGTATTTCACCGAATGACCGTGTTGAGTGAGAATTGCGCCCACAACATAGTCAGATTCATTTGTCTCAATATTGAATGGTTGTTGTATATCAATAAAAGAGAGTACTAGAGATGAGCACAAGAGATGCTTCAGATCATCAAATGCTAATTATTTTTCCTTCCCCCACATGAACTTGGTCATTCCACCTCCCTTGGTCACCTAGCTGAGGGCCCATGCAATATGGGAGAATCCCAACACAAACCATCGATAGAATTTGGATAGTCCCAAGAAGCTTCGAAGCTTGGCCAGTGTGTTCGTGGCTAGCTATTCACGAATGATTTGGATCTTAGCTGGATCAACATGTACCCCATGATCATCAACAATGCAGCCTAAGTATTGGACCCTGTTCATGCCAAAAGAACATTTTTTCAAGTTGGCATATAGCTTGTGTTGTCATAGAGTGCTCAAAACCTGTTGAATATGCCGCATGTGCTCCTCCCATGTTCTGTTGAAGATGAGGATGTCATCCAAATATACCACCACAAAGGAGTTCGTGAAGGGTCTCAATACATCATCCATCAACCTCATGAAAGTGGTTGTTGCATTTGTTCAGCCAAAGGGCATGACTATCCATTCGAAGAGACCTTCTTTAGATTTGAAGGTTGTCTTCCATACATCAGTTGGCTCGATGGGAACTTGGTGGTAACCATACTTTAGGTCAATCTTGTTGAAGAACTTTTTCCCCTTGAGTTGGTCAAGAAGGTCATCAATCCTAGGAATGGGGTATCGGTTCTTGACTGTGATTTTGTTTAAGGCTCTGTAATCAATGCAGAGTCACCAAGTCCTGTCCTTTTTTTGCACCAATACAATCGGGCTTCTGCAAGGGGAGGAGCTAGATATAATGTGCCCCTTTTGAAGAAGCTCTTGGATCTGACGCCTGATTTCATCATTTTCCATCAGTGAGAGACGATAGACTGGTCCATTAGGTAGAGTTTCACTGAGGGTCAGATCAATTGGATGCTTGACTTGGCAGTGTGTCGGTACCCCTGTAGGTGAGGAGAAGATGTCTTTGTATTCTTCCATGATCTCATCCACTTTCTACTACTACAAAGAGAGGCTTTGTGTAGAGGCCACAGATGTGGCGGCGACCTTCTACTTATTGTGAGCATGGATCACAAAGAAGATGAACTTCTCGGTCTATGAAATGACCTTACTGCATTGCTTAGCAGAGATTAAAGAAATAGCAGTAGGTGGCACTACCTCTGGTATCCTGTACAATTGTCTACCCAAAGTAATAATAACACTGCGGGGTCTAGACTTATACATAGCATGATGATTCCACAAATATGGTTGTCCTAAAATAACATCACCAACTTCAAGGGAATAAATATCACACAGTACCTCATCTTTGAAAGGCTTGATGTTGTAGGGAAGACAAAATTGTTGGCTGACACAAAGATCTCTTCCTTGGCGAAGCCAATCGATGGTGTAGGAATGTGGGTGTGATGTCGTTGGTAGGTCCATCCGCTTGATGACCTCTGCTGAAATCAAATTCTTTTGACTACTGCTATCGACAATGAAATGAAGCAGAGCCCCCTTTACCCAAATATGTGAGTGAAAGTGGCATTTCCCTTCCTCTGGTTCTTCTGGTTCGCTTGGTTGGACTTTGGTGGTAGACACAGTGGAACTGGGTTCATCATCGATAATATACTTCCCTCCTTCAAGATTTGATTCAGAATCAGAATCGGCCTCTGACTCGAAAGACTTTAGTTCGACCATGAGTGATTTCTTGGAGCGGAATTCTTTAGTGTTGTACCAAGGGATATTATCGTACTCACACCATTTTCACATGTCCTTCTTCGTCTTCTCATTGCCCTTCTTGTGTTGCGTCTTAGACTGGTTTTCCTGAGGGAAAACATCTCAACTTGGTCCCTTGTTGTGTGGGTTGGGGCCGCATTTTCCCTGCTTCGACTGTGAGGTGTTTGTAGATCCAAACTCTCTCCTTTTCTGCTTAAATATTTGCTCGATCTTGAAAGCGTATCTAGAATTCGTGCCCAATGAAGAGATGTCCAAAAACTCCATTTATTTTTGAATGTATCTATGCAAACAACTGTGGTATTTGAGCACCATACGACTCTCAGAGTCTTTGATACCCAATTTGGTGTGCAGGGTATAGAAAATATTGGTGAAATCTGGTATTGTCTGGTCCCTTTCTTAACGTAGGGTGGTCCATCTGGTGTACTAGTCCTCATAGCTTCCAACAGGGTAGTACTATTCTTTAATGGCGTCCCGAAAGGAATACCATGTAGGGGCCACCACCAACATTGCATATTCCTCTATGTCCCTTTGCTCATAGCAAGTATCCCACGAATCTTTAACATGGGGAACAACCTTGAGGAGTGCAAAAGTGATGTTTTCCCTATCGAAAAATTTGTGGACCCAAAAATACCCTTTGAACAGATTCAACCATTTGTCTACAACATCCACATCTATCAGTCCTTCAAATAATGGAATATCAAAATTTACCTATACCTTGAAGGGGGTTGAATGGTCGCTTGATGAATATGCTTCTCATGTGGGCAGTCATCGAAGGATCTGTGTAAATTTGTCCATCATTTCATTCATTTGTCACGCGAGGGCTTCCTCGAGCAACATTTTAATAGGATCTCCTGCTCCATCATCTTTCTTTTCGTCCCCCGTGGGTTGTTGTCGGGCTCGACATGACCACTATTGCAATGGCTCGATTGGTTCGAGTCCCAACTTCTTGTACCCATATCTTGTTGGGGACATGCACAAAGAAAAATAAATGAAGAGCGGACCGCTTTGATACCACTGATATGGATATAGTAGCAGAACGAACTAATTAACCAAATGAATACAATAAACACGAAGATATGAGGAATAACAAAGATATCCAGGGAACAATATCTTCTATTGAATAATGAAATAGGTTGAAACTGTAAAACTACAAAACTGAAACACTTTCTCAAATGGTGGTAGCAATCTCTGAGAAGAGATGTGGCTACTGCATGTATCCATCTGAGCAGAATGAATTACAATGATACTCTAGAGGCATTTTTTATATTACTCATGAATTCCAAAACCCTAGACATCCAAAAACCTAACCCTAGGAGGTGAAAGGTCAAAAGTCATGTGGGCCCCTATGGGTAAGTTGGTACCTCAACTTCCCAGGGTCATAACGTTAGCATACGATCTTTGTTTTAGGCATGTGATAGCCAGTTAGAAAGGTCTTTTAGAGAGCTACACATTCCACCACCAAAATCCAACTTTGTCTACATTGTTTATTGTGGTGAGCCAAAAAATATTGTTTAGGCCTCCAAAACGACCCTGGAAGTACAACAAGATGTGTTGACATGAAAACATACAAAATAAGCCAGTTGGATTAGGTGAGAGGCCACCAATATCCACCTGGAAGATGTGTAGGGATTCAGACATCCCCAGAAGTGTAGAACCCACAATTACAAACAAGTACAGAAGAACGTGCTAAACTAAAAACGAACAAGAGGAGCAAGTTGGAATAGGTGGGTGGCCACCAATAGCCAACTGGATCACCCTCTCACTCCCTAATTCAAATTTTCCTGCTGATTGAGTTTTCTCATTACCCTTAGGTCATATCCCTCCTCTGTATTGTATTGTTTCTTATTGGTTAAGTGTTTATCCATCTCCTTGGGCCATATGGTCATTTATTAACAAGAAGTGAACATGTGCTAGTCAATTTTCCTTTTTCCTAGGTGCCTTAGCTAGTCAACTATATTTTCTTACTAATCAACTTTATTATTAGTTGATTTAAACTCTTACCTAGATGCCTTAACTTCTTAATTTATGATTGAGTTGACTTAATTAAATGTTAAGTAATTGAAATAATTGTTTTATAACAATATTGAAATCAAAACTCAAATGATAAATTCATCTTATCACCTCCGCACAAAATTGTAAAGTCATTACAAATAAAATACATATAATCACCTCCACACAAAATTGTAAAGTCATTACAAATAAAATAGAACCTTTGTTTAAATATCATTTTTTCCATTTCTTTATATTGTCATGGTTGTGATATTTTGATGCCAAATTGATTTTAGATGAATAAGTCCACATAAATAATAACCTTTTTCTCTAGTTAAAACCCCTTTCTCTTATTTTAGATGGTTTTAAGTCCATATAAATAATTAGACATGTTTTTTCCTAGAAAATGACAACCCCATATACATATATATTTATATTTTGAGATTCATTTGGAACTTGGTATCATGACAAATGTATATTTAAAATTTTCAAAATTATAAAAACATTATATTTAAAAATTAAATAATATTTAAATTATCAACTTTTATAATATCATTTATTAAAATTTTATAATTTATAATTATTTAAATTAGAAATCTAAAAATGTGAAAATTTTAATTTTAATATTAAAAAAATTATTAAAAAGTTTGTATTATATTTATTAACAATATATAAAATTTATTTTTGGGTGTGTAGGGTTCTTTCTTGCTCTTTCCTTTCCTGGTGTGGGTAGTTAGGGCTTGTTCATCATCTGTCATCTTCTCTTCTCTTATTGTTGTCCTTACTTCTTCTTGGTTGCAATCTTCTCATAGCCTATTGAACTTGGGTAGCTTCCTTCTTGAGCACATCCCTTGAATAAATGCATCCCATGACCTTGGGAGGCCATTCAAGGTGGTCATCACCATTTCTTTTCCATTCATTGTATCACCAATGGCTTCTATATGCTCCTTGATCTGGTTCACTCTTAAGAAGTAAGAGTGGATGGTTTATGAATTCTGCATCCTCACGTTCTTTAACTGAGTTCTCAAGGTTATTCTGAAGTTAATGTTGTTTCCTTCAAACAGTCGAGTTAAGGCATCTATCATTTCTTTTGGAGTGGATAATGAATATATATGATGAATAAGATGGTCCTTAATGGAGTATGCAATAATCCTCATTGCTTTGACCATATCCTTCGAGTGCTTTGCTTTAGCCTCATCTCCCTCTGGTTTTGAAACCTCTTCTTTAGTGAACTTCTCTAGATCATGTTCTTCTAGGAGAGGGATACTCTGTACCTCTAGGCTTTGAAGTTGTCAGCTCTCTCCAGCTTCTCATCAATCTTGGTTCTGGTAGTCATCCTTCCCCTAAATCACAAATTCTGGATTATGAAGATCTGATCTAGGGAAAAGATGTGCTCCACTAGGGCACACTTGTTGGTGGTCTTGTCTTGTCTGAAAACCACTCCTATCAATAAAAAAGACTCCTTTTGTATTCTAGATCTACGAATTGTCTTCTATTTAGGCCTTCTCTGATACCATGTTGAAATTTTTAAAAGTTACAGTTATCTTATTTTAACATTCATTAACAATTGTATGTAATAGGATCACTGAAAGATAAACAATCACAAAACACAATATATATCCTAGGAAACCCTCACGGGGGAGAAAACCCAGCAACCAATTCCTCAGTATAGATTCCTTCAACCAGTACATTGTCACGCTATAGCTCTCCACAAATAGACCAAGACCAAGATAACAAAGACCAGGAAACCAAGAGCTCTTGTACTAGACCTTCTTTTCTATGCTCCAAATACACAAGAGAAGACGAATTGTGTGTGTGTACAAATGAGAGGAACTTGACCTTTATTTATACACATAATTGACTCTCAAAAAGTCGCAATCCTAAGAGGGGTTGTTTTGACTTTTATAATAAGGATAACAATAAAATAATAATTTCTTTTGAGTCGATTTATACAATAAGATTACAATAACCTTCTTGAGGTTTGATCAATACAAATACAAAAGAATATCTTCTGTGGTTACATCAAAATATCAACAGAGTGTTCTCATTACCCTTAGGTCATATCCCTCCTCTGCACTATATTTTTTCTTATTGGTTGAGTGTTTATCCATCTCCTTGGGCCATATGATCATTTATTGGCAAGAGGTGAACATGTTTTAGTCGATTTTCTTTCTTCCTAGGTGCCTCAGCTATTCAACTACATTTTCTTGCAAGTCGACTTTATTAATTTTTGGTTGATTTGAGCTCTTACCTAGATTTCTTAACTTCTCAATTTATGATTGAATGGACTTAATTGATTGTTAGAATAATTGAAATAATTGTTTTATAACAATATTGAAATCAAAACTCAATGATAAATTCTTCATATCACATCCACACAAAATTGTAAAGTTATTACAAATAAAATAGACCCTTTATTTAAATATCATTTTTGTCATTTATTTATATTATCATGGTTGTGATATTTTGATGCCAAATTTATTTTAGATAATTAAATCCACATAAATAATAACCCTTTTCTCTTGCTAATAATCCCTTTCATTGTTTTAAGTCCACATAAATAATTAAACTTGTTTTTTCCCCACAAAATGACAATCTCTATATATCGATTCATTTGGAACTTGATAACATTGACAAATGTATATTTAATATTTTCAAAATTATAAAAACATTATATTTAAAAAAATTAAACAATATTTAAATGGTCAACATTTTATAATATCATTTATTAAAATTTTATAATATCATTTATTAAATTTTATTAATTATTAAAATTAAAAATAAAAAATTTAATTTAAATATTAAAAAAATATTTAAAAATTCATATTATATTTATTAACAACATGTCTATTCTATCACCTTTTGATTTTTCTATCTTTACTTTTGAAAGAGTTTTCATTTATATAAAATGAAATTTCTACAATTCAAGATCTAGATAGGAATCTAGATTTACAATTCAAGATCTAGATAGGAATCTAGATTTACTTTCATGAGTAGATACCTCTCATACCATGGCAGCTTAGCTATGGTCCAAGATATTAATCAAAATTGTGAATAACCTCCTTAATATTGTTATTTTAATAATTTATGAAATTGCTACAAGTTTAGCATATATATTTTTAATTAAAAATATTCTCTGTGTTGTAAAGTTAAATTTCATATCAAATTTACTTTTTTAACATATATATTTTTAATTATAAATATTGTTTGTGTTGTAAAGTCAAATTTCATATCAAATTTACTTTTGTAAGAGGGGTATTTATAAATTTACCCACTCCTTTAATGTTAGCCTTTTCATAAAGAAGTTGAGGTGATTATATTATCTTAAATCAATTAATTAGTTAATTAATTAATCATATAACTTTATTAATACATGACATTTAATTTACTAACTACTAATTTATAATCTCTAACATAATACTTATTAAATAGTTCACTCACCACAACGCACTAATATATTGATCCATTAACTATTAATCTATTTATTGGTTAATTATCTTACTTATTTACATAATATTTACTCATACACTAACTTAGTTCAAATCCAAAGGGGGTAGGGTATGTATATCTCCATAGACTTTACCAATCAAATCATTGGGTAGAGGGGGGTCCATTATCCCACAAACAAAAGGGTCTCATACACTAATTTGGTGTGGCTTGGCCATGACCTTAAAAATAGATTATTATTATTATTAACTTCATAAAATATTAACAAACTTACTTATTAACAACTTATTTATTAAACTAACTAATCCATAATCTATCTAATTCATTAACACGCTTAAACCCATTAAATCTTAACACATATTAAACCCCACTCCATTTAATCCATTAACACACTAAAACCCACTAACTGCAACACATTAAAACCACTAATTATTTTGATCATAATAATCAAAACTTGTGTCCCTACGCTAAATTTAATTATAACAAATTTTAATTTGTATCCTTACTTAATTATAACAAAATAAATTTAATTATAACAAATTTTAAAAGAATTGAAAATATATTTTCCATTCTCTTTATTATGAAACCATTTTAAACTTTGCTTATATATTCTCATTATGTTGTCTCTACATAAATATAATATATAATTAGTCATGACAAGACTAAACATCCAAAGAAATAAACCCATGTTAAAGTACCTCACATTATATAATTTGATTAATTTTTTTGGAAGAAGTGCACACTTCCATTATCTCATAATGGATTGTGATATGTGTTATTATTTTATGATGGTGATATGTGTAAGTCACTATAGAATAATATATGAATATGTTTTTGAAAAAAAGCGAAAAAGTAAAACACTAAAACTTTAGAAATTTGCATCTACTTAAATATATTGGCCCCACTGGCATTGAGATTCAAACTGAAAAGTCTAGAGAAGGAATGTGGACTTGTATTTTAATATCATTATTCCTGAAAGAGTTATTGAATAAAAGCATTGAGATTCAGACTGAAAATTGTGAAGAAAGGGGGTGGATTTGATCCTTACCATCATGAACATTAACATAATTCACACCATGCTGAATGAGTTAATTAACAAGACAAATGGTATAAATATATTTTATTATACAATCATTAAAAATAATTAAAACAAATAAAATTAAATTTAAAAAACTTGCATTTACATAAATATATAGGACCATGAACATTGAGGTTGAAATTGAAGTGTGAAGAAAGTTGTGGATTTGATATTTATCATCATGAACATATTGTATAATAAAACAAGATTCATAATGATAAATGGAAAAAGTTATTTAAAAAAACAAGATTGACAATAAAAATTATAAAGATATAATATTACAATGATGGACAAAACCCATCAGCACAGTTAGCCTGCAAGAAAGGCCGTGGAACAGGGCACTGAGATAGCTTTCATTTTTGCTGATATTTTTCCATTTAAATTCAGTCAAAAAATTTAAGAAACCATAGGTCTTTTTGAGTTTTCATCATTGAAGGCAGATTGTTTTATGGGGATTTTGGGCTTCTCTGAATCGATTCAGAGTTCTAGAAGTAAATCGATTCAAAATCTTAAAATAAGTGGAACTTTACCTATGATATTTCGTAGAATTCAGAAATAATTCACTGAAAATGAAGCGTTGAATTCAGAAATAATTCACTGAAAATGAAGCGTTTTGAGTGCTTCTTATCAAACTACAGGAAGAGCAAGGTTGTCTGTTCTGATTTGTCAACAGTAGAAGCTTTGCCCTGTAGTAATGGTTGACTGAGACAGTACACCTGAAACCATCGGCCCGGCCATGGAAGAAAATACTATTTTTAGTAATTATATTTGAAATAAAGCCCGCATCTCTTTTCATCAGAATCTCCCTGTTCAAGGGGTTTTAAAGGAAGAATTCCATGGCTATCAACTGCTGTCTTGCCACAGGAATTGTGATGGAATTCGGAGCCGGGCTACATATACAGCGCTGCCCTGCCTTGTGTTCATTCCAAAGGAAGTATCCATCTTCCGGAACTAATCGTCCAGAAACCCTGAGAAATCATAATCGGAAATCATGAGAAATTCATCAATTAGGATTGGGATTTCTTGCAGAGAAGGAGAATGAGCGGGTGAAGAGTGGAATTGAATAAGCGGCTAAAGGAGCCCTGATGGGAGTAAGCGGTGGAGTTAATGGCGGACTACTAGAAGATGTGTTGCTGCAGTAATGGCCGAGAAGATGAGAGGGGGAAGAAACAGGGGTGCCAAACTCTGTACTCCTCCGGGACGAAAATCTATCAGCCTCGGCGTCGTAGAATGTGCAGGAATCTTCTTCATCATTTGAAATACTGCGAAAGTCTTCATAATCATTTCTTGAATGCGATTCTGCCAGATCGTAATTTCGCCATGGCGAGGCTGTGCACGAAGAAGGAAACGATGAAGAAGCAGATCTACGAGGCGGCGAAGAAGAAGAAGAAGAGGGGTAACTACCTGCGTACAATGAATACCGCGGGTTTGCAGGAGAAGTAGAAGAATACTCAGAAGAAGAAGATCGAAACGATGCACTTCTTTGAAATGGCGAATCTGAGTAAATTATCGGCTGAGGAGACGGCGAAGCAGATTTCCAATGATAACGGGATTCTTCATACTTTACTTTCTGCTGCCTTTGCTGATGCTGCTTTATCATGCCAATCGAATATCCATACTGCCACTGTTGTTTCTGGTGCTGAAAATTCTTCATCTTTGGTTGTTGCAGTGGAGTACTGGGGAAAGCATTTTTATTATGAAAATCCACAGGTTCTTCATACTCCATTTCTTCCTTGGTTTCTTCATCGATTGTGAACAGCAGCCTCGGCCCTCCCAGCACGCCTTGCATGTAGAGACCACTGTTGCAGCTGTTGCTGCTGTTACCAATAGGAAACAGCTTTGCTAAAAACTCAGGATCCGACGAATGATCTCCGGCGCCCACCAATCCAACTTCTCGAGTAAAACTGAAATTACCTGTTGATCTGTCTGCAGCAGGAAAAATTTCAGTAGCCGGTACGCCACTGATCCTCCTCCAAGACCTCCGTCTCTTCCAGTAGAAAACATAGCAGAGTTCAGCCAATAAAAGCAACACAAATCCCCCAAATACAATACACATTCCTATGGCTAATCCTCCTACAGCTGCCATGCTTCTTGCAAGCAAAGCTAATCTTCAAAGGGTTTGCTTAATAAATTCCTCCTCTTCTTGGAGAGCAGCCCATTTTTTGCCCAATCATGACAATGTTATAATGCTGTTGAAAAACTCAGAAAACGCCAGATGTAGTACTAAGTATAGCACAACCATGACTCCTGCTGCTGCCTGCATTTACAGAGAGCTACCATGACGAGACTGACAAAAGTATATTGCGGATCTCAATTTCCGCAAAAATCAATACAAATTCATACCTGATCTATGCAGCAGGAACCAGTGTGAGAACGGATCAGTCGGCCCCCATTTGACACCACCTGTAAAATTGTTCGCTGTGCCGTTTCTATCTTTGAAGGGAAGTTGTAATCATGTACGCTCGTGAATTGAATTCGATTTAATGGTGGGGCGACTGTTTATGTACAGTGGCTCTCTCATTGTCTTTTCCTTGATTGACGGTGCGGTGACGTCTAGCAGTGAAGGATTTGCAAATATTCTTCCCTGGGACCGTCCAATCGTTTGACTCCTCTGCTCCAGACACTGCGTACGAAAAGCTTTGAAAGGACGTTGCAAATCCAAATAACCACAATCTAAACGTATCGATATATATATACATTCAAATGTTCAGATGTACTCCAGTGTCCCCACTCCAGATATACGGTGCTCGCCATCTCACTATTCGGCGA
>ML778275.1:501413-547993 GCA_009831015.1 Picea engelmannii | reverse complement strand
AAAGAAAGCTAAAAATATTTAATTTGATAAATTAAAATTTAAATAAATAGACATCATTTCTCTTATTTTTAAGTATTATATATTATGAGTCTCTCTCTTATTTTTAAGTATTATATATTAGGAGTCTCTTAAGTCCTGGGACTATAGTAATCATATTTTTTTATTGAGTTTTTTTTTGGGGTTGATTAAAAATGTGGTATTGTTTTCCAAAGTTAAACTTTGTTAGAAGTTATCTAATTTTTTTTTTCTGTGTGTTAACTAAGCTTACTACAATGTGAGCTGACAATTGGTGGTATTTAAAGGGGTGGGCCAAACAATATGCATATATATTTAGTGTACAATATATATAATTATTTTAATGCATATATATAAATTATTATGTTTCGATTCTTTATTAAATTTAGTGCGATTCATAAATTTTGAAGAGATTTTGTGTACTTCTTGACATGATTATCTACGATAGCTTTCACATATTACAAGGAGTTTTAACTGAATTCTTTTGTTCTAATTAATTGTTGAATTCTTTGAGTTTCATCACGATATATTATTCTATAAGCCATGAAGGCAAGGTTGTTCCAAAAGTTACAGGTGTTGTGGTTGGTGATTTGGAAGAGATTTGGTTTTATGGGCTTGTACAAATCTATGAGAGTGGGTAAGAAGTCTCGTGAATCTAGTATCTTGCTTCTAACCAGTTGACTTCCATATTAATATATGTATTTTAGAAAAGTGCAATTAGTTTCCATGGTTGTTGTTTGATAGAGTTTGCTTTGTGCATAGTGCAGTTAGCTCTAATGTGTTGTTGTTTTTTCCAAAAGCAAGTCAAGTCAGGCGGGGGTTGTTACAGAGACTATGTAGTCTGAAAATAGTCAAAAACAAACATGGAGAGAATGTGTTATGTTTTGAGGTTGTGTTGTTGTTTGATAGTTCGTTTTGTTATTGTTTGAAAGAGTTTGCTTTGTGCATAGTACAATCGCTTTTTCTATTGTTGGATCATGTTGTCATTGATGCCAATGGTTTGATTGATTGATGTCAAGTAATTAAATGATTGATTGATGTCAAATGAATTGATTGATGATTGATGTACAATGTAGATGTATTGTCCTTGATGAGAATGATAGATGTCAAGTGGAAACCAATCGATGAAGATGGATCATTGATATGATGCATAGATGAAGATGGATCAATGGCTTGTCATTGATACATGATGAAGATGGATTCTTTGATATATCATGCATAGTTTGGTTGATGTAAAGATGACTCATTATTTCCTTGTCACGGTTGAAAAGAAGTACAAATGGATGAACTCCAAAGTGGCCCCCTTATGGTGAAAGCCCTCACAGGAAGACGCTTTGTGGTTGAGTTATGGTTGAGAGAACCCATGCTTGTATGTGGAATAATGAGATGAATATCAGTGATTTTGTTGGTGAAACTATCCTAGATGGATAGTGTTTGTCATGCCATTTCCAGTGGTATGTGGAACGTCACATAACTCCTCACGGTTTGAGAGTTATGGCCTTATGAAGCTGGAGAAACCCCATGTGTTGGCTTGAAGCCCCAATTGGTCAAATAAGTCAAAGTGCTTGAAAAGAAGAAATCCTTATTTTAAAGATAAAGTAAAGTGACAAAATCAAGAATGATTATTTAAATATTAGAGTAAAGTGACAAAATCGAGAAAGAATGTTTAAATGATAAAGTAATGGAGAACTTTCTATTTATGGAAAGTGGTTAACCCTAAAATGAGTCAAATAAGTTAAGTGACCTAGAAGTGGGTTAAGTGACCTAGAAGATGAAGAGTATAAATAAGAGGCTAGGGTCTCTTATGAAAAAATATAATTTGGTGAAGATCTCTTGAGCATGATTGAAGATCTATTCTAAGAGAGAGATTGTCTGGAGGATTCCATGAGTGCATCAAAGTCTTGGCAAGTCTGAGGTCATGACGACAGAAGTCTCGGAAGTTTAAAAACCCTAGTTTCTGAGGTATACACGGGATACTTTGAGCCAGGGTGCGTACATACGTGGGTTGAATGAGGATAGGGCGCGTACAGTGAATGAGGTCTTGAAGATCTATGGTTGAGCTGATGACAGGCTCTTGGATGATGAAGCAAGTTCCAGATCTGCATTCTATGGGCTCAGATCTGCCATAGAAACTCTAGTATGGTTGCATTATTTGTCTTGATGGATACTCTTGTTTGTTGTGAGGTAAATGCTTGATGCATTCTTGGTATGGCATTTGTGATGTGGTATGTGTTGGTTGATGGAGTGATCAACACTCTTATGATTGAGTACCGATATGATGGCTATAGCATATTGGTTGTTTATACATGATTGAGTAGCATTCATATTGTATGGTTGAGAAGCATGAATAAGCTATTGGAGAGCTTGGATGTATTGTGGCTAGCTGGTGGTCAGTTTGGACAGTGAAAGACATAAGAGAATGTGATTGCAGGTTGCAGAGGATCTGAGTATGTGATGAAAAGGATAAACCCTAATAGCTCGGAAGGTATACACATGTTGTTGTATATATTGGTCGCGTACATACGTGGGTTGTAGTGAGCCAGGGCGCGTACACATGCGCGTTGCACTACTGACAGGTTGTGTACATGTAGCAGATTGATATTTGTTGAGGATTGTTGCCTCATCTCAGTTGGTGTTGAGGGTGTAAGCTGAGTCTTGCATTATAGAGCTAGTGCTCTTGTAGAGTTGCACTCTATTCAGTTGTTGCTGATAAACCCCAAGGATTGTAGTCCATAATAAAAATAAAATTGTACATGTATCTTGTGTTTCTTGTGGAGATGATTTGTTGTTGATATATGTTGCTGATACAAGTTCACATCTAATTGGTTATAAATGACAACAATGAGTTATGAGTAAATGTTGAATGCTAACTAATAAGTTCTGTGTAAGAGGGAAGTTTTTTAAAAAAGAGCCCCACACTCATTCACCCCCCCTCTAAGTGTGGTAGGTGTGTCCAACAATTGGTATCAGAGCGGGCCTTCACTACAAGCCTTAACAAGCTTGAAGGAGATCCATCGACACACAAATGGATGATGAAGTTCCAATCCTTGATGATGAAAACTATTCTACTTGGAGAATAGAAATGAGAGTACATTTGAAGGAAATGGGAGCAAATATTTGGAAGGTAGCCATTGGTGGATCAGTTCCTTTGAAGAACAAGTCAAAGTTTGCAGCTCAAAGGGAAGGAAAGAAGAATGATGCATTGGCTCTTAAGACCATTCTTAGTGGACTCTCAAGCCCTATCAAAGAGAGCATGGGACAATGCACCTTCGCCAAGGATCTATGGCTAAAGCTAGAGGAGACATATCAAAGCAAGAAGGAGAAGGAAGATATTGAAGACCACTCCATCAAAATTATCAAAGGCAAAGAATCGTCAAAAACCCTTGATTGTGTTATTTCAAAATGTGATCTTGAAAACATTTCAAGTGAAGATAACACAAAGGAAGATCTCAAAAGTATTTCAATTGAAGGTAAAGAATCTCCAAAGACTCTTGATTGCAATGATTCAAAATGTGATGATGTTCAATTTTTCTCAAGTGAAGAAGAAGATCTAGAAACAATTTGTGTAAAGTTTGATGGTAGTTATCCTATGTAAAGTACAGAAGAACATCTATTAGAACTTCAAAAAAAAGTTGAGGAGTGTTTATATAGATATAGTAGTGATCATTATTATACACAATATAACTATTTTTCGAATAACACTAAGAAGTTTCTTAGGAGGAATCAAAGGCACATCTTGAAGTTAAAAGGAATGCTCAAAGAACAAGAAGAGAGAAATAAGACTAAATTAGAAGAAAAGGAAGAAGATATCACAAGACTAAAGATTGAAAAAGAAGATATGAAGGTAGATGATGAGATTAGCAAAAGTTTTGAAAATGTTGTCCATCTCAAGACCCAAATTGAAGAAGCCAAAAGGATAGAGGAACTATTGAAGAATCAAATAATTGAAAAGGAAGAGTCATGTTGTAAGTTAGAAGCTGAAATTGTTGATCTTAGAAAGAAAGTGGAGAAGTCAAACAAATTCTTGAATAGCTCACAAATTTTGGATGAGATCTTGGAAATTCAAAGATCACCATATGATAAATCAAGTCTTGGATACAAATAAGAAGCTACACATACTGAAGCAAGCACCTCAAAGAATCATGAGGTAAGTCCATCAAAGAAGGAAGACAATGTTGCAAAAAAACCATCTACACAAGGTAGAAGAACAAAGCAAGGAAGACATCAAGAAGCTATCTTTGGGACACCAAAGCAAAGGTATGAAAGTATTTTTCATGGGCATTGTTATTCATGTAATGAATATGGTCACAAATCTTTTGAATGTAGATCTTATGAAAGGAGATATAATGGAAGATTTTATAACACCATATGATGTTGGAGATGTAATCAAGTAGGACATATTGTTATTCATTGTAATTCCATGAGATGCTACAACTGTAGTGGATCTGGCCACAAATCCCAGGATTGTTGGAACACAAAAAGAAAGTCCATGATGAGGACTTCATATAGAATGACTAGAAGAAGGAATGAAGTAAGAAAGGGAGACATCTTTGAAAAGATGGATGCTTAGAGCTCAAGTTCTGAGAAGCAGGGACACCTTCAAAAGTGGGTAAAGAAGTCTGAGCAACCATAGCATAATGGAATCCTTAAGGGAAGCTATAGTAAGTCATCTACTGAAGCATACGCGGGTGACAGTGGTATCAGTCGCGTACATACGCAGGCTAAACTTGAATAGGTCGCGTACATACGCGAGCTATTGTGCAGCATGCCACGTATATGTGGTAAAGCCTTGGGAAAAAGGCTATGCACAGGGGTTGCAGCTTGATGCAATGATATAACTCTATGATGCAGAGTCTGACATAGTTTATTGTAGGTTCTTACATTGTTTGTTGCAGGTTTTCATGATTCTATATTGGATTATGTAAGGTGATGATATAAAAGAAAACCTTGGGTGCATGGCACTAACCCATGAGTATGGAGGATTGATGTTGATCTATTGATGTACATGATTGGAACACATTTTGGGTTTCATTGATATATCTTATGATGTATTATTGGAATCTTATTTGTTGGAAAACTTGATGCATGCATTTGACATCTGGATGGGCTACATATTGGGACATGTGGATTGTAAGTTGATGAGGTGATCATGTTGTACATCATTGATGAGTCATAGCTTGATCTAAAGTTGATGTATGATTGGTAGAGGCACCTACTAGCAGTTTGATTGGCACATGTTTATGAAGGATTTGGCATACATGTATGGGGATTCATCATATTGTGGTATTGGTGCATGGTGATGTACTTGCTTGGTACAAGAGGTGATACATGTTTATGTACATGTTTGGTACACTCATAGATGGCATGATACTACACCATTGGTATTACTTGATTAGCACAACAATTGGTATTTGTTTGAGATACATGATTGTGGAACTTGGTTCATGGTAGAGACATATCATGAGTGATAT
Organism: Picea engelmannii; assembly: GCA_009831015.1. Classification (NCBI taxonomy): domain Eukaryota; kingdom Viridiplantae; phylum Streptophyta; class Pinopsida; order Pinales; family Pinaceae; genus Picea; species Picea engelmannii. The sequence goes on along the minus strand of ML778275.1, from coordinate 542,507 downwards.
GACACATTTGGCATGTTGGTGAATGCACATGGTTGGGATATTGGTAGATGCACATGGTTGGCATATTGGTGGATGCACATGGTTGGCATATTGGTAGATGCACATGTTGGCATGTTGATAGAGGCATATGATTGATACATTCCATGGATGATATATTTTGGCACTTTGCATGATGTTGACGTACATGTTTGATGTACATGGGTGTTATGCATGGTGAGAACACATTTTGGTACAGGATGTACTTGGTTGATATTTTTCTCACGATTCTCTATTTCATTGTTGACATATCTTTTGCTTCATGATGATTGGTATGGCATGAATTTGATGCATGGACAGGTCCAAGGATCGTCATTGAAAGAGAAGTTGATCTATGATCTGGTTGAGTAATAGAAATTACATATTGATCATATTGCAAAGGAGATAGGGGGAGACATACCCATAGGGGGAGTCATTCTTCTTCCCATAATTCTAGGAGGAGATATTTATCAGATGCATACCTAGAAAAGAGCCCTATATTTGAAGAAAGGGCACATAGGCATAATTCCAGGAGGAGTGATGGTCACAGGGGGAGTATGAGCGATGTATCTTCAATATTTCATCAGAGTGACATCCCTTGTTCAAAAGGGGAGAGATTATTTAGGGGAATATCAAAGGAATTCAATAAGGGGGAGCAGCCCCAACAGGAGAATGGCCCTTTTCCATTGATGCCAAAGGGGGAGAAATAGTCACATTGATGTGATTGATGTTTAATGGGGAGAGATAGTCATATTGATATGTTTGATGACTATTGATGTAGAGCATGCCTTGTCTACATGTTGACATCAATGATTAGCGTTGACATCAATATTGGTATTTCCATCAATGCCAAAGGGGGAGATTATTGGATCATGTTGTCATTGATGCCAATGGTTTGATTGATTGATGTCAAAATATTGATGTCAAGTGATTAAATGATTGATTGATGATTGATGTACAATGTATATGTATTTTCCTTGATGAGAATGATAGATGTCAAGTGGCAACCAATCGATGAAGATGGATCATTGATATGATGCATAGATGAAGATGGATCAATGGCTTATCATTGATACATGATGAAGATGGATTTTTTGATATATGATGCATAGTTTGGTTGATGTAAAGATGACTCATTATTTCCTTGTCACGGTTGAAAAGAAGTACAAATGGATGAACTCCAAAGTGGTCCCCTTATGGTGAAAGCCCTCACGGGAAGACACTTTATGGTTGAGCTGTGGTTGAGAGAACCCATGCTTGTATGTGGAATAATGAGATGAAGATCAAATATTTTGTTGGTGAAACTATCCTAGATGGATAGTTCTTGTCATGCCATTTCCGGTGGTATGTGGAACATCACATAAATCCTCACGGTTTGAGATTTATGGCCTTATGAAGCTAGAGAAACCCCATGTGTTGGCTTGAAGCCCCAATTGGTCAAAGAAGTCAAAGTGCTTGAAAAGAAGAAATCATTATTTTAATGATAAAGTAAAGTGACAAAATCAAGAATGATTATTTAAATATTAAATTAAAGTGACAAAATCGAGGAAGAATATTTAAATGATAAAGTAATGGAGAACTTTTTATTTATGGAAAGTGGTTAACCCTAAAATGAGTAAAATAGGTTAAGTGACCTAGAAATGGGTTAGGTGATCTAGAAGTGGGTTAAGTGACCTGGAAGATGAAGAGTATAAATAAGAGGCCAGGGTCTCTTGTGAAAAAATATACTTTGGTGAAGATCTCTTGAGCATGATTGAAGATCTATTCTGAGAGATAGATTGTCTGGAGGATCCCATGAGCACATCAAAGTCTCGGCAAGTCTTAGGTCATGACAACAGAAGACTTGGAAGTTCAGAAACCGTAGTTTATGGGGTATACGCGGGCTGAATGAGGATAGGGCGCGTACAGTGGATGAGGTCTTGAACATCTGTGGTTGAGCTGATGATAGGCTCTTGGATGATGAAGCAGGTTCTGGATCTGGATTCTATGGGCTCAGATTTGTCATAGAAACTATGGTATGGTTGCATTATTTGTCTTGATGGATACTCTTGTTTGTTGTGAGGTAAATGCTTGAGGCATTATTGGTATGGTTGTTGTGATGTGGTATGTGTTGGTTGATGGAGTGATCAACACTCTTATGATTCAGTACCAATATGATGGCTATAGCATATTGGTTGTTTATACATGATTGAGTAGCATTCATATTATATGGTTGAGAAGCATGAATAATCTATTGGAGAGCTTGGATGTATTGTGACTGGCTGGTGGTCAGTTTGGACAGTGAAAGATAGAAGAGAATGTAATTGCAGATTGCAGAGGATCTGAGTACGTGATGAAAAGTATAAACCCTAATAGCTCAGAAGGTATACACATATTGTTGTATATACTGGTCGTGTACATACGCGGGCTATAGTGAGCCAGTGTGCATACACACGTGGGTTTCACTACTGACAAGTCGCGTACCTGTAGCAGATTGATATCTATTGAGGATTGTTGCCTCATCTCAGTTGATGCTGAGGGTGTAAGCTGAGTCTTGCATTATAGAGTTGGTGCTCTTGTAGAGTTGTACTCTATTCAGTTGTTGCTGATAAACCCCAAGGATTGTAGTCCATAATAAAAAGAAAATTGTACATATATCTTGTGTTATTTGTGTTCCTTGTGGAGATGATTTTTTGTTGATATATTGTTACTATATGTTGCTGATATAAGTTCACATCTAACTGGTTATAAATGACAACAATGAGTTATGGGTAAATGTTGAATGCTAACTAATAAGTTCTGTGTAGGAGGGAAGTTTTTGAAAAAGGAGCCCCACACTCATTCACTACCCCTCTAAGTGTGGTAGGTGTGTCCAACATCTATGTTGTTGGTTTTTCCAAAAGAAAGTCAAGTGGTTCGGGGGATGTTACAGATACTATGTAATCTGAAGGCAGTCAAAGGTGAGCAGGGAGAGAGGGTGAGCTACTTTGAGGTTGTATTGCTTAATTTTTTTTNGGGGGGGGGGGCGGGTGCTTAATGTGTTTATGTACTATGTCATCTATTATAGTTCAAAGAGTCGAAGTTGTTTTATATTTGCAAGTGTCGGGGGTAGTGAGTTCCAAGAGTTCTAATTTTGGTGTTGTGGAAATGTGCATTAGAGTGTAAGAAATCTGCATTGTATGTTATGTGTTGGGGGAAATTAGGTCTTGATTTTTATTTTGTGTTTCCCTATTGTCAGCTTGTATTTTTTATCTTGTTTTGCAAATGATTGATGTTATGGAGATAGTGTAGGTATAAAGTTAGGTAGAAGTGCATTATTTTTCGTGTGTTGTGGAGCAATGTTGTTTTTAAGTTGGTGTATTGCACTATGTTCCATCTATTCTCTTTTTTTGAGGGTTTGATTATAGTATAAGCAGATATAGTTAAGAAAGACGAGAATTTTTCAATTTTCCAAGAGGATTTTGCTATGAACATATGGCAGCACTCGGTGCGACTATGTCTTATGTATCTCAACAATGGAAAATGAGTATCACTGACACAACGAGTGTTGTGCTTTTTCAATGCTTGTGCGAAGAATTCATACCATATGTTTCCCTATTGTCGGCTTGTATTTTTCATCTTATTTTGCAGTTGTTTGATGCTATCGAGATAGTGCATGTATAAAGTTAGGGAGAAGTGCATTATTTTGCATGTGTTATAAAGAAATGTTGTTTTTAGGTTGGTGCATTGCACTATGTTCCATATGTTCTCTTTTTTGGGGGGTTTGAATATTATAGTATAAGGAAATATAATTCAGAAAGATGGGCATCTTGCAGTTTTCCTGGAGGATTTTGCTATGAACATATGGTGACACTCAATGTGGCTATGTCTTTTGCATCTCAAACAGTGGCAGATGAGTATCATTGACACAACCAACCTTGTGTATTTTCAATGCTTGTGCAGATAATTCATGCCAGTTATGGTCATGAAGTATTGTGTGTTCACACGATGAATTATGATAGGGGATGTAATTTGGACAATATTCCAACGATTTGTCACAATTTGATTTTGTTGGATTTGTAAGCAAAGGGTAGAGATTTATAACTTTTGTGTTATACGAGAGGCATAGTTGTGCAGAGGGTAGAGATATGGCTATTGAAAAACCTTCGTCCAACCTCAAAAGTGGGCAAGTAAAAAGACTCATGACAAGCTGATTGTTCAAAGGAAAATAACTGATAGACCTGAAATTATGACAAGGCCAAGAGCATGATGACAATTTGCTAAAATGTCTTTTACACTTATCATATACCTTTCAAATAGAAATAGCCATAATAAAAAACCATAAAGAAGTCTACAGATAGGAAACACATTTGCTTGGCACTGCTTCTAGATGTGTGGTGTTTGCTCCATCAATTTATTATAAATCAATGATCTATTTTGAAAATTACGTCATTTGTCACAGTCATGGATGCAAAACTATTGGAAATGTGGAGGTGCGGGAGGGTGGCATGTGTAGGTTCTCGACACAAGGCTTAAAAACATGTTGTCTTAAGTACACCAAGTATAGTCGTGTGGGGTGCACAAGGATTGTATACTTTGGACCTCTACGCTAAAAATTCATGCCACTTATGGTCTGGCATTGGCAACATTGGTTGCATAGACACTTGTGCAATTGGTAGAGCAATGTCATCAACACTTCTGCATAGGTGTATGTTGCACATAATCAATACTTTGTCTATTTAGCACTTGGTCTATATTCAAATATTATGTGAAGAGTTGATATGTCTACTCTTTTTGCATTGTTGTAGTTTCACATTTGACATCATGTTTGATAGTGTGTGCTCTATGCATAGTGTAGTTACTTGGTTTTATTCATATTTGTATTAGCATTGGTATAATTCTTAAGCAAACCAGTTCTCTCTTATTAGCTATATTGCTGGATCAAATAGTTGAATGAAATATTCTTGATGTGCATCATATAAAAATATTTTTTTACTACTAAATCGTCTAAATATTCATAGATTTCATAGTTGTGATTGCCCCAAGGCCACAACAAGATTCACATTGGCCAAAATGTATTTTACATGTATATCAACTGCCTTTCGAATAAAAATAGCAATAATAAAAAACCATCGAGTAGTGTACATATAAGAAACACATGTTCTTTCTAGTGCTTCTAGATGGGTGTTATTTCCTCATGAATAAGAGAAAATCAATTTACAATAAATCAGGGACGTATATTGCAAATTATGTCACTTGTCACAATCAACGATGCAAAAATATTGGAAATGTGGAAGCGTGTAAGTGTAGCAATGCTGGAGGGTGGCCGATGTGGGTTCTCCCAAGGTTGTGTGGAGAACACACATCAGCCACCCTCCCACATTGCTACACTTATGCGCTTCCACATTTCCAATAGTTTTCCATTGTTGATTGTGACAAGTGGCGTAGTTTGCAATATACGTCCCTGATTTATCGTAAATTGATTTTCTCTGATTCATGAGGAAATGACACCCATTTAGAAGCACTATAAAGCACATGTGTTTTTTTATCTATACACTGGACCGAGTAGATAGTCTTAAGTGCACCAAGTATAGTTATTAAAATATGGAAGCACTCAGTGCAGGGATCCCTTGCGCATATTAGTAGTGGTAGAGGAATATGGCTAGGACAACCACTACTATGTATTTTCAATGCTTGTGCAGCGAATTCATGATAGTTATTATTGTGCAGTTTGGCACCTGTTATTGCAAAATCTCTTTTCAACATTGAAAGTGTCCAAGTAAAAACACTTTTGACTAGCAAATTATAGAAAGACAAATAGATCACGGAGATGGGATTACCCCAAATCCAAGAGCAGGATGTCAATATGCTAAAATATATTTTAGACATGTATATATTGACTACCTTTTGAATGACAATAGGAATAATAAAAAACCATAGAGTAGTCTATAGATAATCATTAGATTTTCTTGGAATTGCTTCTAGATGCGTGACATTTTCTCCTAAAGTGGAGCAAATGAATTTATCATAAATCAGTGACCTAATTTTCAAATTGTGTTACTTTTCACAATGGAAAATGCAAAAGTATTGGAAATGTGGAGTTGTAGAAGTGTAGCAAAACGAGAGGATGATCGGTGCAAGTTTTCTTCACAAGGATTGAAAGTAGAGGGCCTTACATACACCAAGTATAGATGTGGGAACTGGATAAGGATTGAAAATAGACCAAGTGAATGCTTGCTCTAATTCTAGTCCTTGTATGCAAGATTCTATACTTTCAAGCCTTGCATTGAGAAATCATGTCACTTATGGTTTTGCATCTGCATTGGTTGTATAAACACTTGTACGATTCACAAAGTGATGTCATTAATACTTTTGCATAGGTGTATGCTGCACAAAGGGGGTTCTTTTTCTATTTAGCACTTGTTCTAATTTCAAATATTTTGTGGAGAACAATTACGCCTACTCTTTCCGCACTACTCCATTTCTGCATCTCGCATCATGTTTGATAGTGTGTGATGTATGCATAATAAATTACTTGGTTTATTCAATTTTTCATTGGCATTTTTTTGCAGTGCTTCTGTATGCGTGCCATTTCCTACTAAATCGAAGCAAATCAATTTAGGATAAATCAATGATCTGTATTGCAAATTACATTGCTTGTCACAATCAAGGATACTCCACAAATTATATTGCAAATTACATTGCTTGTCACAATTAAAAATGTTTTCTTCCTTATGCTCCACATCTCATACTCTAGACCATTCTGAACATTAAACAATGGTACTCCATTCTCAGTATATTCCATGATCTCCTTCCAGTGGTTAAACTATCTCTTGAAGGAACCTTCTTTGATACCAATTGTTGGATTAATGAGAGGGAGGGTGAATCAATGATAAGAAATTATACCACTTTTAACCACAATATGTATTCTTTAACTTTTACCAATAGTGCTCAACAATTTATCATTGATGTATCATCTATGCATGCATCTAATATATATACCATAAGCATGTAAACATAAGAAAAATCACATCAACATCACATCAAGAACACAATACACCAATTTTTACGTAGAAACCCAAATGGGAGAAAGCCACATAATACTTTCTTATATATATCAATAATTCATTCATAGGAAGCACCAACTTCCAAATTCTCCAGTTGCAACTGGAATAAGGCTCCAACTCCCTATTCTCGGGCCCCAACCTGAAGGAAGCTACAACTCCCTAAATTCTCTATATCCAACCAGAAGGAGGCTACAACCTCCTGAGTTCTCTGGATCTAACCAGAAGGTGGATAAAACCACATAGTTCTCAGGATCCATCATGAACGAAGATCCAACTCCCTAATTCTCCAGCACCAACTGGAAGGAGGCTACAACCCCCTTTCCTTTCCCCATCCAACCCCCCTAAAATATAAGTGTAGACCAAACTGTCACTACCACAATCACTACCACCGTCATTGTCATTGTCATTATCACATCAACCTGTAACTGTTAACCTGTCACTATATCCAACCTGTCACTATCGGCCTGTCACTGTATCTAACTTGTCACAGTCAACATGTCACTATAAACCTATCACATCAACTTGTCAAACTATCACTATCATTGATACTCAAGAGTCAACCAGCTCCTCTCACATGGATCATATGCCAAGGACACATCTCAACTAGATGTAAAAAATAACCTCCACATGCTTCTACCAAGCGTGTACCAATATTACCAACATACCATCAAAATATATATGTCTCAACGATGTACCAAAGCATGTGCCAACCAAGCATCAACCATGTACCACAACCTGTACCAAAACAAATGCATCAACTATAAACCAACACTTGTACTAAACCATGCATCAACCATGGACCAATACCTGTACCAAACCGTGCATCAAACATGCACCAAAACCGCTACAACACACCATGCATCAACTTGTGCCACAACTATGTACCATAACATGTGTCTACCATTCACATCAACCATATATCATATCATGTATCATACCATGTGACAACCATGTACATCAACACCATACCATATACCAATCTTGTACCATATCATGTACCAACCATGCACATCAACCATGTACATAAATATGTACCATAACCATGTACATCAACCTGTGACACAACGAGTGCATCAACCATGCACTGAACCTTCACCAATATGTCAATATCACCAAGATGTGCCTCAAGCACTATGCCAACATCAAGTGTCCAACATGCACCTCGATCATGCAATAAACCAATAACCAATCTATGTCTCAATGAGTATTATTCCAATATCAACAAGACATGCATCCAATCATGCACCTCAAACCATGTGCCTCAACCATATATCATATCACTCATGATATGTCTCAATCATGCCATACACCATAACATCATCAATATGTAACCCTCAAAACATGCATATAAACATACTTGTAACTCTGTAATAGACCTGGTGTATGTGATCACATACCTGCAGACCTTCCTCAACTTCAACAACATGAGGATAACATCTTCATCAAACATTACCTTAGTCTCATGGGACTACTTTTGGATTAGTCACAAACCTTAAATTTAAACAAGTATAACTCTGTACCTGTAATGAATAGATGTCTAAACATTGTAACAAATATTCTTCAGTATCTTCTCTACAATTCCCCCAATTTTCACTACTTGTAACATCCCATAAAAGGATTTATATCAACAATGGAAAACCTTGTTGAATTATGTCTTATTATAGAGAGATAAATTGTAGAGCATTCCTCGGGCATAATATTTTATATATGGATATGAAAATTGCACACAAAATACTACAACCTATAATATATCTAATGCATTTGCTCTCTGTGAATTTGTATCTTCTATGAAGAAGTTATGATGATTTTACTCGGAACACCTTTTTGAGACTAGTTCCAGGACTGGTCAAAACCCCTATATTCCATAGAGTGTATCTCCGAAAATACAACGAACCGAAAGATAAATTTGTACCATAGGTACCTTGATATTTCATATCAATATCCTCCATATTTCACTATCTGAATCATTCTACAAAAAAAATTATAGAAAAAATGGTAAGATGACCTGTAAATAACATAGCTTAGATCACATCCTCACTATATTTCATCCTCCCTTGGAATTTCTCCCTTCTTTACTTCATATTCCCTCTGAAAAACATGTCAGATATCCTTGGTTACCTAAGATAATAATAACTTGATCAATTAGATATACATTCAATGAACTTGTGTGTATTTGCAATGTACTTATGAGAGACTTCTTGAGGTGTATTTATACTTTTTCCAGGTAACCTATTTCCTTAACTTTGATAATAATTTCCTTAACTTTAGGACATCTTTCTTAAATTTAGGTCTTCTTGAAATTTCTTTTTACAACCAATTTAATCATTCATTAAATACTTGAAACCAACTAGGGGCTTCTTGACCACTGTTCGAGGCTTCCAACTTTACAAGGCCATATCACCCTAACTGTGAGGAACCACATGGAATTCCACATATCAACAGAAACGACATGGCGAGTACTATCCATATATGAGGGTCATGCCTACATTTCGACTATACTTTCTATCCATGACACTCATTCAAATTTGGGTACCAAAACCACACCATCAGGGCTACCAGAATATGCTATTAGACTTCTTCAAGGGTTGACATCACTCTCTAAGGGTTGAGATCAATCTCCAAGATCACTCTCCAAAGTTTGACATAAATGAAAACCAATTGTCCAAGACAACTATCCAACAAATACCAATACAACCTTCCAATCATTAAGGGATAGAATGAGTGTAATACCCTAGTTTTTATCCTCGGATCAATATTGTATATGTGTACATGATGAATGACTATAAGTTGAATAATTTTGTATTAAATGTTAATAAAATACATTGCAAACTATAGAAGAGGAAGGAAAAATAAACAGACGGAAAGGGATGTCCCTAATGTTAACATATTTCATGTACAAAGTAACATAGGGATACTTCTAAGAGGTGATATTTTTTGCAACATGGAAGGATATAGCACCATATTTTCCTCTTGTGGATAATTGGTTTGTTTGGAATGCAATCAATGGGGAAATTTTTAGATTAGGGGCAAATCCATGGCTTGGATGTGCATAAGTATATATCTAGTCCTTGGGGATATGATTAATAAGATTCAAAGAAAAGGAATTTACAAACTAGAATGCATTGTTGATGAAATTACTACATCAATTTGACAACAAGAACAGAATATTGATGTGTTGATAAACATGATAGATGGAAAATTTTATAAGTGGAAAATTTATATTGAACAATTAAAAAAGAATAATATCACAAACAAAGAGGAGGATGTACTAGTCTAGTCCAAGAACCCTTCTTTAGTGGAAAATTATCCTAGATTGCAATCCAAAACCATGTTTCTCAATGTAAATGCAAATGAGGAACTTTTTTCCAAATGATTCATATTATATACATTTCAAAGTAGTTTTTTTTTAGGAGGTTCATGGGGAATGTACAAATAAATATGAATAAATGAAGGCTTTGAAATTACTAATGAAGCTAGCAAATGATAAAGGGGGTTACAATATCTAAGTGATTATCTAAGTGATTGATGAATCTTCTTTGGTAGCCAACTAGATGTTCATGGTTATTTCAATATGGAAAACAATGTTTTTCTATAGTTCCTAAAAGAGTTTAAAAGAGTACCTTCCAACCTTTCATTGGATCTCCTCTGCCACTCTCTCCTCCAAGTTGTCCTATAAGACGTTTGAAATGAATATAGACATTATTGTAAGTACTTATTTTGGAAAAAAACTAATAATTACAATCAAATTATGTTGCATCCAATCATAGTTACAAACTTTCAAACATGCTTGATACTTGTGAATCCCCAACTAGAACATTTTCCAAAATGGAAGAAGAAGGTTGCCTCATACCCAAGGCTCCCTCTTATTTCCCCTATAATACATATTTTTTACATATGTGTGTAAGTACATATATGACATTTTTAAATAATTTAATGCATTAAGATTAAATTATTGACACTCGAAATCATAATTTTAAACTTTGAAACATGTAATACCCATGAGATTCCAACCATAACATCTCCCAACATGCCACCTTGAGCTTTGAAAATTTGAATTGTAAGTCATTTAGTTTTTAAATTAAAATTTGAAATGAAACTGAAGTTTTCATAACTATTTTTTTTTTAAACATGAAATTATACTTGAGAAGTCCCAACCTTTGAAAAATCTCCCATGCTAAATGACCCTATTTCAAAATTTAATGTTGAATCATTTAACATCCGAGTGAATTGCAATTAATGAACATAAACATTTTGTGTTAATTCAAAAGTTTCAATGAATTGAATCAAACAACAAAAGAATTATCATCGAAATCATGAAACATTTAACTTGACTGTAATACATACCAATCCATTTCTCTCTTTCTCTTGCCCAATTAAGTCTTTCCAACCACTATGATAAAACTTTGCATAATCTCATACCTCTTCGAGGCTCATGCAGTGAATCACATCATCTGTCTTATAAACAAATATTTCATGGGCACTAGATCTCAATCTCTATTCGTTCAAACCAACATCAATACCAATAAGAGTTGAATTTATATTATATGCTATTCCATTCCTCACATCCTTGTCAACTTGTGAAGTGGGATCCATATCCAAAGGTAAAACAACCTCTCTTGGTGGACGAGATATCAAGGGTGGTGGAGGTCTAGGCAATTATGGATCTCGAAATGAACCTCTTCTATTATACGTTCGACCTTTACCAACACCATAATACTTGGAAGGTAGGTTGGTATAATATGGGTGAATATTATAAAAAACCTTTGCCTAAATAAATCTCACAAAATAAAATGGCACCTCATCATTCCATGAAAATATTCCATATGCTACCAAAAATTGATCATAAATATGGATAACAATGTTAGGGTAATTGAAATATTGCACCTTCAACATCGGTCACTTTGGTCCTTCCTTAAAATTAAACCAAATATTTTGCTTGCTATTTTGAGACGATTTTCTCTATTTCGAGCCATTTATCAGGGCCCATCACTGCTTTCTTACATTTCCTCACCAAATAAATGAAAGTGTTGGTCATTAACCTAAGGTTCTTATATACAACAATGAAGTTTCCAAAATAATGAAAAAAAACCTCCAAGCTTTGTCTACTCTCAGCAGGGAGATCCATTTGCTCAAGATCATGCTTCAACTTTGCATGGTGGTTTTTGCAACGTTGAAGGGTCATTTCTTTAGGAATTCCTTCCCAAGGAAGTGCCTCACCAATGTCTCAGGGATAGGTGATAATAAGGGTGTAATATTCATTTTTATGAAAATACACCTTTGGTTTAAATTCATCCTCACCGTCTACTTTATATTCACCCTCTTCTTCATTACCTCCCCCAACATTAGATGAATCCTATACACATTTAGAAACATTTGAATATAGTTATGACAATGCAGAAAAACATGTCCATATGCTCTTGATTTATAGAAAAAAATAAAAAAAAAAAGAAATTTACCAGCCATACGTTGTTGATGTGATTGGGGATGTACATTGGTCAAGAGGGGGGATGTTTGTTCAAACATGCTCAATTAAAAGTCCCCCCCTAAATCATCACTAGAAAAGGATCTCTTTGATCCATCGTGAAATGGATCACCTGCATATGATTTTTCTCTCTCTTGCGATGCCTGACTAGATCTAGATGAATTTGACAGTCTTCTAAACTCATTAGATCTCCTTATTCGACTGAATTCTCTTGCTTCACTAGTTTCCCCTTCTTGACTAGGGTTCTCTATCGAAATAGGGGTCCCTCTATATCTTTCATTGGGTTTCCTGAAGGGTTTGTGAGGCATAATTGGAGGCTCATATTGCAATGATTCCTCTCGATCCATATATATTATATATGTACCAAGATGAAAATCTATGACAAGAAACAATTCTATGTGTGACAAGAAAATTATGTTAATCAATAAACAATATTTTAATTTACATCAAACTAATGCCATTCTTGGTATGTTGGTTATTTATATTGAAATTCTGAAGTTTCAATCCCAGTTCTCTTAGTATATTAAAAATGGTATATAACCTGAAAATTTGAAGAGTGCTATCAGAAAGTGCACGATGTCATTTGAGCAGCCCCGTCAATCAAATACACTAAGAAAAATGTCCCTAAAGTGCAGAAGCATTACTTGACATTGAAACTAACCTATAAAGAGGTAGAATTCTTGAAGATATATAAGCATTATTCTATCATACCAATATTTCAGTACATCAATTGATAATATTTTAATAAATCATATAAAAAATTGTATTTCTTCCATATCCTAAGAAGAAATTCCATTAAAGTACAAAGTTTAAGTGCATGCATATCCATTGGGTTGTGGTCTAGAGCTTGAAAATGAATGTCGCCATGTTAATAACCCAAGTTAAAACCTTGATGGGCATAGAGCGGTAAAAATAAGTTTTGACCAAGTTTAATGATGTTCCATCATCTCAATAGTGGGGAGTTTTAAAAGGCATCACAATTTGACCATGATAAACGTAGCATTTTCCCATGATAAAGGTAGTTAATCTCTCTTATGCCACAAAACATATCTCTATAAGGTAATGCTGAGAAATGAAAAGGCATGGTGGAGAAAGGCTCTTCACAGAAACACATTTCCTCCCAAATGACTAAAGAATATGCTTGGATTGTACGAATCAAAACAATAAAAAAAAAATCATTCTTAGTTTGGTGGCTATTCATATTGAAATTCCAAAGTGTCAATCCCAATTTTCTCAGTATATTAAGAAAGGTATAAAGCATCCACGCTAATCAAAGATTTGTATGAGAAAGTGTACGGTGCCATTCGAGCAAACATGTTAATGAAACACACTGATAAACATGTCCCTAATGTGCAGAAGCATTACTTGACAATGAAACTAACCTATGAAGAGACAAAGGAAAAATTAATTTCTTGGTTGAATCCTTTGAATGTTGGTTATGATGAAGAGAACGATGAGTAAATTATTAAAGTTATTTATGGGAGGTAATGATAGGAAATCATACCTAATATGGACCTTAATATTTACTATATCCAAAATGATTATGAGTCTAACTATAGGGGAGTGGCCTCGACCATAAGTTCATGGAATTTCCCACTAGGATTTCCATTCTCATAAAAGTCATGAGTAGTTACGGAAAAATTAAAAGGACAACACAAGTTACCAAGCCTCTATTTTTTCATGGATTAACTTGTATAAGTGTTACAACTTAGAAATTCAAGTAGAGAACCATTCACTGGATAGGATCTTTGGTTCAAAAAAATCTAGGTAATAATGTAATTAAACAATAAGATAATCATGTAAGTGCAAGGTGACATATGTAAACGATGAATCAACAAGGGAAGATAATACAAGCCTTTTGGAGCATGAGAAGGGAAAATAGGCAAAATATGAGAGGAAAAAGGTGTTAGTGTATTGGATGAGATTTTGTAGTTGTAGGCTATGGAATGTAACCAACTAAGAGGCATATTCAAAACAATTCATTGAGTAATATGAGATAAGTATATCTCAAAGAAGGATAAGAAGTGGACACATAGTCATAAGTGGAAAGGAAAGAAGAAAATAAGAAGATGAGAGAACCTTCACACAAGAAATGGAAAGGTAATGGGTATGAAGTTAATGGATGATTTGGTGGAGTCCTCACTGAAAATGGGCATGTCAATAGTTATGAGTCCGTAAATCTTAAGGAAACATGAGAGGATTTATGCCATGCATGGTTGTAGGCTTGCGACTATATTTAGTAAAAGGAAATTTCAAAAGTTCAAGAAATTAAGGAGAACCATATTTTGTAAGGTATGAAGAAAATAATGGTTGTTTAATAAAAGGACTTTTGAAATTCATAAATCTGTTTGTAAATTATAAAGGAGAAGGTATTTTTAAAAAGTGTAAAAGTGAATATCAATATAAAAAGTATATTAAGGACTAAAATGGATTTTAATAAAAATAAGGAAGGTTTTTATACAAAGGTCTCACAACCTCATGCTTCAAATTATTAACATGCAAAGGGAGTATTCAAGAAAAAAATTAACATAATTAATGGTGCAAACCATAAGGAAAATTACATCAACATCGACTTTGCAAATCAATTATTAATTACAAAGCCAAGTATAATAAAAAATAAAAACTCTTTTGGAAAAAAGAAATATGAAATTAAGGACTTACAAGTAACAATCAATATGGCTATAAATTCATATCGAAATTCAATGTTACACCTATGTTTTATAAATAGATTGACATAATTCTCAGTTTAACCTAGCTAGAAACAATGGGTACCTTCATCTTAAACATGAAGAATATTTTTTTAACATTGTCCATAGGAAGAAGATGATGACATTGCATGATGTTACAATGGAATCATCCTCAATGACACCCTCATCATAATACCTGAAAGATGTATCAGAAGTGATCCTTCAAGATATCTAGAAGATAATACAAAAGTTGCAAGATTTCCAAAAATAATTTGACAAGGTTGTTATTGATAAAGATAAAGAAATTTCTTGTCTAAAAGAGCATAGTCAAAAACTACTTGCACAAACCAAGAAGTCAATGGAAGATGAAGAAATGGGGGAGGGTGAATTGTATCCTACATGGGAGCTTATGGAGATGTAAAAACTAGGAGTGAAATATTTTTTGCTAATAGTTGACTTATGGAATGTACGAATAATTAGACATAGACCTTAGAATTACAATAGTTGTTGTTGTAATTGACAATCATTGTTTTCATAGAAGGTAAAATGATGCTTAAGAGATTCTTTGATTATGATTTTTAATATTTTGGTACAAAACCATAGTTTCAAGAAGTAATTAAAATAAAATAGTATTATGAGTGCATTTATGGTAGAACTTGTTTATTGGGTGTACCATTGTTTTATAGAATTTACATATCTACAAATATTGTAGTATTATTTTTGTTGAACAATTGGTTTGGACAGTTGGTTTTCATTGATGTCAACCCTTGGAGAGTGATCTTGGAGATTGATGTCAACCCTTGGATAGGTCCAAATATGTTGGATAATTGATTAACACTTGCATGATCGATATTGATGTTGAGTTAGTTGGGTACATTTGATGTAGTCTACATGTATCCCTGGAGGTGTGGTTATGGGAACTGAAGTTGATTAAGAAATATGGACATGAAGGACAATGAAATTGCAGGTACAACTATCATAGATGGATAATGTATGTCGTTCTATTTCCAGTGATATGTGGAACACCGCATGGTTCCTCACGCTTAGGGAGATATGGCCTTGTAAAGTTGGAAGCCCTAAAGAGTGGACAAGAAGCCCCTAGTTTGTTATAATTCTTGGTCAAAGGGGAAAATTTGTTGTGAAAAGAAAAACCCAGAAGCCCTAAATTAAGGAGATAGGTTACTATGAAAAGTATATGAAAACATGAAGGAGTCTCTCATAAGTACAATCACACACTTACAATTGAATATCTATCTTGTGATTGTTATAGTCTAGTATTGTGATATTTTGGCTAGTTTGCGATGACATTTTTCTGAGGTTACAAAGAAAGATCGAAGGTGAAAGTATCGAAGTTGTAGCAAACTCGAGTAGCCCTAGTTTTTGAGGTATCCGTGAGTTATAGGTCAAAATGGTGTAGATGTACGTGGGATGTAGTAGAGGAAAGCGTAGATATCCGCGGACTGTAGAAGAGCAAGTTGTGTATATGTTAAAGGACTTGTGAAAGGTTGTGAAGGGATGTTGGTACCTAGTTGTTGAGGTCTGAAGAAGAGGTACAGGTCATTTTACAATACATCAAGTCAGCTACATAATCAGAGGTAAGTTTTAAGGGTTATGGTTATCATGTTATGGTACATGCATGGTGATAATAGTATGTGATATGGTACATTCTTGGTGATGTTATGGTACATTGATTAGAAGAATTATTGGCTATCATGGTGTATGGTTTGGTTACATGTTATGGTGCATACTTGAGGCTTGGTATATTGTGTTATGAGTTTTCATCTTGGTGATATTGAGGAGCATGCTTGAGGCATGTGTTTGTGAGATTTGGCTTATGACTCGAGGCACATAATTGGATGCATGGTACATGTTCAATGAGGTTTACTTGGTGAGATACATTGTTGGTTCATATCTTGGTTTATTGGCATATGGTGTATGGAATGATGTGGTATATGGTTGAGACACATGTTGTGGTGCATGGTTGATACATGGTATGGTATAGGATTGATACATGGTTGGTACATGGTATGGTATATGATTGATACATGGTATGGTGTTGATGTACATGGTTGATGTGCATGATTGACACATGGTATGGTACTTGGTATGATGTTTATGTACATGGTTTATGGTTGAGGCATATGGTACACGATTGATATTTGGTGTGGTATAGGTTGATGCATGGTACATGTTTGGTACATGGTATGGTACAGGAACATATCTTGTGATGGTATGTTGGTGATCTTGGTGCATTCTTTATAGAGGCATGTGTTGCTGATGTTGAGCATATGGTTTGAGATATTATCTTGGTGATATTGGCATGAGTTTCATGCGAATGAGAGTGGATATAGTTTCATGGATGAGACAACCACATTTTGGACATGTTGATGTGACAATGATAGTGATAGTGACAATAACAGAGTGACATAGACAATGACATAGAAATTGTGAGAGTTTTGTAGTAGTCCAAAAGTTGCAGAGAAGAGAGGTGAAAACATCTGCGAGTTGTTGTAAAGAGAGCCATTGATGCTGGAGCATCAAAAACTAGCGCAACAACGCACTAGGAGGGAGAAGATCCCAAGGAGAGAGAAGGACCAACCTTCTCATTTTGAGTTTAAATCTCAAATTTAATGTAATTAAGTATTGTAACGCTTGAGAAGAATTGAGATATTCTATATGTGTAAGGATGAGTGTAAGTTGCCTTTAATGGATGAAAGGTAGATGAATCTAGATCTGATTTGGACTAGATATAAATTAAATGTAATTTAATGTAAGTAGGTGAGGAAGGCTCGAGAAGTCCCTCTTTTGTAAAAGGAGCAATGTATTGAGATATAGGCATTAGAATAAGGCATTAGCGCAAAAGAGCATCAGAGAAGGTATAAAATCTCACGAGAAGAGAAAGAGAAGAGAGGAGAGGAGTGAAATAATTGAGACGATGTTTGCAGTCCAGTCTTGTAAACATTGTACAAAGCATTCAGATTTAATACAAAGGCATATTTCCCTGCATATGAGTCTCTTTGTGTGTATTCTATGAATGAACATGTGTTTAATGTTTGTTTTTGAATGTTTATTTTGCATGTATGAATGCCATGGATGTATAATTGTTTCCTTTACAGGAATATATAGACCTCCCTATCCGTGTGAGTTTCTGAGTGTTCTAGGCTCTCAAGGCTAATGCAAGGAGTGCATGTTATATTTTTGGAAAAACTCTAATAATTCATCACAAGGAGTGTGCAAGAACTCAGTTTTGAGTTTAGGAAGAGCGTGCTAGGTGGGAACACCGAAACAGGTCATAGAAGCTTAGAAGGGATAGTACAAGGAGTGCATAGAGCAAATGCAAGGAGTGCGCCTACACTCAAATCAGTGTAAAAGCTCAAGGGAAGGTCACTACAAGTGTGCACATAGTAAGCACAAGGAGTGTGCAGGTGAGTCTTTAAAGCCAACATTCAGTTAAGTGTTGGTCAAGATCAGAAGGAAGAGTAAGTGTCAGGAGAGCGCTGAAAGAACATTCTAACCGCATTTGAAAGCTTAGGAAGATGACCGTGAGTTCCAGGAGGGAACAATAATTTATTTGAAGGAGCAAAGGGCAGAGATCCTTTGTAGTCAAAGAAATCCAAGCTCAGGAGAAATAACACAAGTGTGTGCTAGAAGACAATTTGAGTTACAAACTGTGGAGAAGCACAAGGTGTGCACATGAGACTTCTTTAAGTCTCAAGCTCAGAGGAGAGGAAGTAGAAGGCGTGTTTCCAAACGTTATGAGTCCTTTGAGTGGACAAATATCTGAGGAGAGAAAGAGAAAATCAATCACAAGTGACTTTTACAAGTCCCAAGATCAGGAGAGAAACACAAGTTGTGTGCCTGAGTAAGATCTCTCAGTTCATAGGTTCGACACTCCAAGAGAAATGAGCTCTTGCATTGTAAAGGGAAGAAATACTTGAAGTCCAGAACTCAGAAGTGAATCCTGATCATTGGGCATTAGGGACATGTGGCAACAGATTATCGAGTGTTCAACACTTCGACTATTCGAGAGAAGTTGGTGGTTGTTGCATGGAGCAAGGAAAGTCCCAAAGCTCCAAAGACCAATGTAAATCCAGGCCATTCATTGATGGGGACACGTGGATTGTGGATCTCCTCCCTTCGTCGATTCAACGTTCGGAAGTTCAAAGGTTTGGTGGTGATAAACAACGACAACTCCCGAAGCCCAAAGTTCCAGAGTAGATCATAGCCATTGGTTGTTGGAGAAGTTTGGACCGTTGATCTAGGATCCCTCTAGGAATTCGCCAATTCGATGTTCAAGAGGATTGTGGTGTTGTGTTGTAAGAGTTTCCAAAGCCTGAAGCTCCAGAGCTAGAGAGCGTCAGAGTAGTTCGTTGGTTTGGTGTTCGGATGATTTGTGTTGTTGCGTGGTCAGGTCTTCCAAAGTGCCAAATCTCTGGAACACTGGAGTCATGTATAAGTTCCTATTCGATAATTTTTCGCTTCAACGCTCGGGGGAATCGATGTGTATTTATGTTAGAACTTTTGAAGCCTGAAGTAATGAAGTATCAGAGCCCCAAAGCTCTGGATAAGCTCCATTTGATTGAGCGCTTAGTTCAATACCATGGTCTTATGGGATTTTGGTCGAAGAAAAAGGGGCTAGGGTCCGAAATTGGGATTTAGAGACAAAGGGGCTTAGAGAAGGAGCCTGTGGGGTTCTAATTTGTATGGACCTGCGCCTAAGGATATTTTAAAGGGGCATGTGTACATTGGAGGGGATCCAACAGGGATTTGAGAGCCACTCTGGCTCCTATGTAAATTGATCCTAGACTGGGAGGTCACACAAGTCCCTGAAAGAGGGGAGGGGTTTTGCATCAGGCATAGACATCTGTGTGTTGAAGCATAGACATGTCACAGATCTATAGAAAACATTTGAAAGAGGTTGATACATGTTGTGACAATTTTTCAGTGACAGGTTTGATAGTGATAGGTTGTAATAGTGAAAGCTACATAGTTGATTATGTTAGCTTCTAATCTGTCGCCAATGATCAAACACAATCAAATGCTATCTTTCAAATTATGGTTAGGGTATTAGGTTAATTTTTTATATTTTCAAGTTAGTCTTCAAATAAAAATTTGGTCACTAATTGGTATTTGTCTAGGTCATTGCTACTCCCTTGGTCTAAAATGTCACCATTTTCATACATAGTCATGTCATTATTTATTGTCATAAGTCATGGTATGAGTCATTAGTTGAGTTAATGAGTTATCATGCAGGTCATGTCTAGGTTCTCATTTGTTTGTCATCATCAAAAGTGTAAAACGTTGTCAAGATCATCATTTGAGTCACCTTTTTTGGAGTCAACACTTTAGGAAAGTGAAAATAAAGGTAAGGTAATGTTCCATTTCAAAATATCATTAGTCCCACTGTTTATCCTAGCAAAACAACACCATCATGGTTAATGTCAGCACAACCAATGGAGGTTGGCTCTTCAAGAAAACATGATGAGATTTCAAAGGAACCTAGGCCTGAGGTGACCAAGACATATCAGAGAGAGAATAGGCTTGTGTTTTCTCCACACATAGTGGAAGGTGCCAAGCCTACATTAGTAGGACTGGGATCACCATCAAAACCTATGGCATCCTTCCAAGATAAGGGGCCATCACATCTTGACACTGATGTGATAGACCTAGAGGAAAATGATGAATTTACACTAGAAAAGCACATCATGATGGAAAACTATGTTGAAATCAAAGAGATGAAAGATAAGTTGTGAAAAACTAAGTTTGTCATTTCATTTTTAGAGCAAGAAAATGAGCAGTTAAAGGTAAATCAACTTCTTTTAGGAAAACAAAAGAGGATGCCAAGGGCAAAGAAATAATCCACATAGATGATAAAGAGGAACACGAAAGTTAGGTGGTAAGGAAAAGACCAAGAATCATGGGTGTTTTCAAAGAACTACAACAACAAAAGGAGGAGTCCCCATCCAAAGAGCCAGTATCATTACATGACCAAATTATGGTAGATTTTGACATAAACAGGGAATATTGGCTTGGAAGGATAAATGGCCACATGGAGAAGCTGATTAAAAGGGAAAATAGAGACAACAAGTTGAGGAGACACATGGCTATTCACTACCACACAAAGAATCAGGTTGCAAAAATCAGAATCAGGAAATTAAAAAGGAAACTGCAAGAAGTCCAAGACAAGAAAAGAGAGTCAAGAAAAAGGGGTAAAGGAGTGAAATTGGTGGCTGAAAAATCCTTAGATGTTTATCCTATCATACATAGCAGTCAAGGGAAATTTTTTAACGATTTGGAGCATTTTTAAAAATTTTGGAATTTTGCAAAAAATGGCACACAGAAGCGTTCCACAGAGGTGTGACCCTTTCTCCCAGGGCATCGAAATAAACTTTTTTCTACATGAATGGATGCATATTGATGAGTAAATGAAAAATGTGAAATTGTGTTTTCATGACAGCTTCTAATTTTGATGAAAAACTCAAAATACCTCACCTTTTTCATACTTCTGCCATAAATTTTGACCAAGCACGACGTTTCTGAGTTAGGTTGGAAAATTCAGTTTTTGGAGGTCTTCCCATGGGTATTTTCTTGAGTTTGATGGATCATTGGAAAGTAGACATGTGGGGATACTTGACCTAGTTTCTAGAATTCAAAATGGACTCCTAAAGTTGGCCAAAAACAACACTAAACTGGCGCGACGCTTCTGCTAAAAATGTTGTTTTTTCGTGGGTGGGTGCGACCCATCTGTTTCCCAGCACGACCCATCTGGCATGGCAACCTTTTGAGAAATGATCAAGAAAATATGGTAGCAAATTCAATATTTTTTAATCTATTAAGTATATTTTTGGCTTCTTAGTTGGTTTTTGCCTCTCTTTATGAGGAAATTTGTAATTAATGAGTAGGATATGTTGTCCTAAACTCTTGTCTAAATTGTGGAAACTTTTTCAACCATCCTAGTCTTTAGGTGATGACTCATCAAATGCATTTACGATGGGTTTTGAATATAATTTTGAACTGATGAGGTGTCATATTTTGTATTTTCCATATATACACTCTATGAAGTCATTAGAAGGGTTGAACATCGGAGGAGAGAACTCTAACAACGTGTACTTCACTGTTTTAATGAAATCAAAGGAATCGGTTGCAACGATATTATAAAAATTCTTGTGCATCAAGTTTTTGATATTGTGTTCTTTGTGTTATGGTTTTATATTATTGATATATATTCCATTTTTCCATATTTTATTTCATCAGTGATTTTCCATAAGTTTGATGAGAAAAATTCTTGTTTAAGCTCTGTTTTGTTTGGAAATATCATTTTTTGTATTTTTTATTGTAGATTGGCGAACTCATGGTTGACATGCTTAACAAGATGTCTAGGTTCTCACTTGTTTGTCATCATCAAAAGTGTAAAACGTTGTCAAGATCATCATTTGAGTCACCTTTTTGGGACTCAACACTTTAGGAAAGTGAAAATAAAGGTAAGCTAATGTTCCATTTCAAAATATCATTAGTCCCACTATTTCTCCTAGCAAAACAACACCATCATGGTCAATGTCAACACAACCAATGGAGGTTGGCTCTTCAAGAAAAAATGTTGAGATTTCAAAGGCACCTCGGCCTGAGGTGACCAAGACATATCAGAGAGAGAAGAGGCTTGTGTTTTCTCCACACATAGTGGAAGGTTCCAAGCCTACATCAGCATGACAGGGATCACCATCACAACCTAAGGCATCCTTGCAAGATAAGGGGCCATCACAACCTAAGGCATCCTTGCAGGATAAGGGGCCATCACATCTTGGCACTGATGTGATAGGCCTAGAGGAAAATGATGAATTTACATTAGAAAATCACATCATGATGGATAAAGACGCTGAAATCAAAGAGCTTAAAGACAAGTTTTCAAAATCTAAGTTTGTCATTTCATTTTTAGAGCAAGAAAATGAGCAATTAAAGGTAAATCAACTTCTTTTAGGAAAAAAAAAAGAGGATTCCAAGGGCAAAGCAATAATCCACATAGATGATCAAGAGGAACATGAAATTCAGGTGGTAAGGAAAAGACCAAGAACCAAGGGTATTTTCAAAGCACTACAACAACAAAAGGAGTCCCCATCCAAAGAGCCAGTATCATTACATGACCAAATTATGGAAGATTTTGACAACAACAGGGAATATTTGCTTGGAAGGATAAATGGCCACCTGGAGAAGCTGCGCAAAAGGGAAAATAGATACAACAAGTTGAGGAGACACATGCCTATTCACTACCACACAGAGAATCGAGTTGCAAAAATCAGAATCAGGCAATTAAAAAGGAAATTGCAAGAAGTCCAAGACAAGAAAAGAGAGTCAAGAAAAAGGGGTCAAGCAGTGAAATTGGTGGCTGAAACATCCTTGGATGTTTATCCTATCATCCATAGCAGTCAAGGGACAACGTTTGAAATTTTTGGAGCATTTTTAAAAAAAATAGAATTTTGCAAAAATTGGCACATAGAAGTGCTGCGCAGAGGCACGACCCTTTCTCCCAGGGCATCAAAATCTACTTTTTTTCTACATGGATGGATGCATATTGATGAGTAAATGGAAAATGTGAACTTAGTTTTTCATGAAAACTTCTAAGTTTTATGAAAAACTAAAAAAACCTCACCTTTTTCATACTTCTGCTACAAATTTTGACCAGGTGTCGTGTTTCTGAGTGAGGTTGGAAAATTCAGTTTTTGGAGGCCTTCCCATCGGGATTTTCTTGAGTTTGATGGCTCATTGGAAACTAGATACATGGGGATACTTGAAATATTTTCTAGAATTCAAAATGGACTCCTAAATGTTGGCCAAAAACAACACTAAACCAACGAGATGCTTCTGCTAAAAATGTTGTTTTTCTGCGGGCTGGTGCGACCCACTGTTTCCTGGCACGATCCATCTGGCATGGAAAATTTTTGAGAAATGATCAAGAAAATATGGTAGCAATTTCAAGATTTTGTGATCTATTAATTATATTTTGGGCTTCTTAGTTGGTTTTTGCCTCTCTTTATGATGAAATTTGTAATTAACGAGTGAGATATGCTCTCATAAACTCTTGTCTAAATTGTGTAAACTATTTCAACCATCCTAGTCTTTAGGTGATGACTCATCAAATGCATTTATGATGGGTTTTGAATAGAATTTCGACCTGATGAGGTGTCATATTTTGTATTTTCCATATATACACTTGATGAAGTCATTAGAAGGGTTGAACATCAGAGGAGAGAACTCTAGCAACTTATACTTCACTGTTTTAATGAAATCAAAGGAACCATATGCAACTATATTATAGGAATTCTTGTACAATGATTTTTTGATATTGTGTTCTTTTTGTTATGGTTTTCTATGATTTTTATACATGCCATCTTTCCATATTCTCTTTCATCAATGATTTTCCATAAGTTTGATGAGCATAATTCTTGTTTAAGCTCTGTTTTGTCTGGAAATATAATTTTGTGTATTTTTTCTTCTATATTGGTGAAATCATGGTTGACATGCTCACGAGGATCTCTGTGCATATTCGCACCCTCCACTACATCGACTAAAAACCCAACCTATCACTAATTCGTTGCTAACTTACTCCTATTTCTGGTTGTGTTGTAACCCTTTGATACTTTGAGACCTAGCTATAGTAACTCATTCTTCGAGCCAGAATCATACTATCAAACTTTCAAACACTGAGAATTAAGAACTAGCCTAAAACACATTTCACACTCCAATCATTTCCATTGATTGAGAGTTCCATTGGAGAGAGCCCTCTCCATCTTGGTAGGGTTATCTACCATGCCAAAAGAAGTCTGAGGTTACCTCATTCGACCACCATTCTCAGCCTTGGGTGGTTGTTGGGGATAACAGATTCAATGACAGTGATAGGTTATCTACTTTTAGCACTTATATTTCAGAATTGCAGGATGGGGCAAGGAAAGGGGATTGTAGCCTCCTTCTGGTTGGAGCCAGAGAATCAGGGAGTTAGAGCATCCTTTAGGTTGGAGCTTGATAAATAAGTGGTTGTATCCACCTTCTGGTTGGAGCCAGAGAACCCAGGGGGTTGTAGCCTCCTTCTGGTTGGATCTAGAGAATTCAGGGAGCTGTAGATTCCTTCAGGTTGAAGCCTACGAATAGGGGGTTGGAGCCTCCTTCCAATTGCAGATGGAGAATTTGGAAGTTGGTGCTTCCTATGAATTGTTGCTTGTGGAGCCTGATTATCTTCTTGATTCAGAGGTCCTTTCTTTCAGCCATGTTTATACCCCAGAATTATGTACACTCTTCCATGTGGGGGAGTGTAGAGGGGGGTGTTATAACCCTAAATTGCTCCACACATGCTTACCTGGCATCATGCCAACTCATATCCCTTCTTTGCCAAAACACTGTTGAACAACTCTTTGAAAATCCTCTTGAATAAAGGCCCATGCGCCCTAACTCATTACTGCACGCGTGTACACGCTGGCTGACCCAAAACAGCCTGCGTGGACCGACAAAAGCATGAAAAAAGGAAAGTTACTGACGGAAC
Organism: Picea engelmannii; assembly: GCA_009831015.1. Lineage (NCBI taxonomy): Eukaryota > Viridiplantae > Streptophyta > Pinopsida > Pinales > Pinaceae > Picea > Picea engelmannii. The sequence continues at coordinate 516,770 of ML778275.1, read as the reverse complement.
AAAAATCTATGGGTGAGTTAATTGAAACTCCCGGCCATGCATGGACGAGGGTTCATCCAAATACCTAGCTCCTTCTATCCTATAAAAGAAGGGCTAGGGGTACCATTTGGAGAAGGAAGAATATAGCAAAGAAACTCTGCCCATTTACGTATTCCCATTGTCCCAACCCTTTATCCTTTCCTAATGCCAAAGGAGATTTAAAGCAAAGCAGTTGAAGGACAAAAGAAGAGGATCCCAGGATCAGGTTCAAGGAGTGGTGGCCTGTATCAACTTTTGTAAGTTGACTCATTTTAAGTAATAAAGAGAATGCTTTTCCCATCCCAATTCATGAACTTTCTATGGTTTTATTAGTTTATGTTTGATTTCTAACCCGTTAGTATATAAGTAGTAAGCATGCATAGTTGTTGCTCGTCTTGAATGCAGGTTAGCTTTGGAAGGAGTATTGCGAACAAGTAATCAAGCACAATGGAGGATCGACATCAAATGCCGGTAATGAGGTAGGTTGATCTTTCTATGAATTTACTAAGAAAAGGGGATTTAAATCTAGGGGTGAAGGTAGAAAGTAATTTCTATTCGGTCATATCTGCATGCAAAGTCTGAACTCTATTTGCTAGTCCGTAGGGTGTTTTTCCCCAACAACAGAATTGGCGACCATATTGGGGATACTCTCTAGGGTTCCTGGAATTTTATTTAGTTTTTGAGTAGTTTAAATACTAGTTTTTTTTGCTTTTCTTTTCTTTTCATTTCTGTAAAGTCTGAGCTAGCAGGGAGTCTGGTTTTCCATACCAGATTTCCCTGACTTTTGCTTGACTGTGTTTTTCGGGACCCACAGAGGTACACGCAGCCTGCACAAGGCCTGTACGCGTGTACCTGCGCCCTATCCTTTTACAGCCTGTGTGTGAATGCTAGTTGTAGAGGTAGCAGTAGTGTGTAGAGTTTAGAGAACCTCAGAGGCATTCCTCCTCTTCCCTGTCAGAATCACATATTCTCAGGGGGTTTTCTGGAATTATGTCTGAGTCTTGTTTGCTAACAGTCCTATCTCAGATTGTTTTTGCCTTATTATTTTTTCCTTGCATTATTATTTTTTCTGTTAGAAAGAGTATCCAAGCCTTCAAGGGATCCTGGTTATCAATATCAGTGGTCTCTTCCTGGTTTGGTCTGTCTGTTTTCATTTTTTCTTAGAGTTTAGATATACATGCGGCCTGTACAAGGTCAGATCATGTGTACACGCCCTTTGTAGCTGTTCAACGCACGTTCACATGTGTGTTGTTTGAGTGACAGTCGCGTGCTTGTATAGGATATTTGTTGTTGAGGGTAAGGCATCCATCCTTTCCCTTGGTAAGAATTATTCCTCTTAGGTGTTTGAATCTTTGTGTGAGCAGTCAGTAGTTTAGGATTAGTCTTACCCTTAGCTTGCTTTTTCTCATGTAAAACATTGTCAGAAAAATAAAAAAAAATTACGGTTTTTAGACAAGTGTGAGAGTCATTGTTTTTACAATTGTTATTGTGTGATTTTTAAATCCGATTCTTTTCGATCTGCGTTTTAGGCCAGAATTGTTTTTCTTGGTCTTTTGCTTGTCGGTATTTTCCCTTTCTTTCTTTATTAACACTTAAATAAATAAAAAAAAATCTCTTTTCATTTTCTTCTTTGGTTGAAGAGTGTGTTTTTGCATCATTAGCTAGGGAAAAGTCTTTCATTTCATAAGTTTTTGCAGTTCACTTAGATCATAAGTAGCTCGTAGTTGAGTGAAATTCCTTTGAGTTTGCTATCCAAAATCTTAGAAAAGTTAAAAATCTTTCTTTTGAAAAGTTGTTGAAATTTTGCATTCAGTAAAAGTTTTGTTTCCATCTTTTTTATTCATTTTTTGCTTTCATCTGGTACACATCATCAGTTTCACCCTCATACCCCTTGACATAAGACAAAGCCATAAAAGTAATGCTAAATTTAAAATCTACTAGACTTTTATGTTTGTAGGGTTCACAAACTAGTTCAGGACTAGGGCCTTGGATTAGGTTGGAGAGGAAACTCTTCAAGGCCATTTAAAATCAAACATTGGAGTCTGAGATAAGGATTGGCTAAGTCTAGTTTCATGGAAGTTATCCGGGACCCCCCTCTAAAACAGGGGATAAACATGAGGTCACATGTGGAAAGGTAGCGGAGATAGCCCCTCCAAAGTTGGACCAATCGTAGTGGAGAATACATATAGAGGGCTTGTTTTGGGATTTTGTCGTTTTCATTTTCCACGGGGCTTCGTGGGTCTCAAATCCATTCGAGGTCCTCAATTTTCTTCCAGACCATTTGATCTCGATACCCTTGACAGGGTTCAGGCTCGATACCCTGCTCATTGTGGTCTACCCGACTTTCGACTGTACCCGCCTGGTGACTGTTCGCGTGCTGGCAACCTAGTTGCCAATCTTTGTTAGAGACATACACACGTGACTGCGGGGGTATACCGTGGTACCTAGGACAGACATCGGGCCATGCTTTGCAGAGTATACCCGAAGGGTTCTTCCGTGTTCGAGTTGCACTTGCACCGGTAAGTTGCACTAGTGTTGGTTGTTGTTACTATTCTTCAAATTAATTTAGTGTTTGCTTGTCTTATCTTCTAGGGAATTTTTTCTTAGTGTGTGTTACTTTTGAGCGTTTAGACTACCTTAGAGTGTCTTGGATCTTCTCATACAGTGGAGGATCCTGAGCTTTGCCGGTCACAAAGGCTTCTTGGCTTGCTGCCGGTTACACTGGAGCCACCCTCACCACCATTAAGGTGGAAGCTAGACCAACAAGGGTCTTTTGAAGTGACCGGGTTACAAACCTTTGTGCCCGAACAACCTCCGGAGGAATCGAAAATTTTGGACCTTGAAGCAACCACTCTTGGCCAGGTTGAAACCCCAACCACTGATTTCTCGGCACCTTTTATTGTACCAATTCAATTTCATGAGTGCCAGACAGTGTCGCACACAACAATGGAAGCAAATGCTATTACTCCTTCTGGGAATTTGTCAATTCCCACCACGGTTGTCACCACAGGAGAGCCGTCATCTCCTAACTTATCGTCATCAGTTCGAGCCACCATGGTCTCGACCACAACTACTTTTCACAGTGGTCCGAACCCATCTTTGGTGGTGGCCACAACCCCTTTTACACCTAGTGCAACATGTCCTCCGTTCTAATACAGGATGTCTAGTTCGGGTACAAGTCATGTACTTTCCTATTCCACTTTACAAACTTTGGGTCTGGGGGCAGGGAGCTCTAGCGCTCCTTTGCAAGGTCACTTGGGGGGCACTCCTGTCCCTTTTAACGCTTTTCCTTACAGAGGAGGTCATATCCCTCCTTTGTCCCCTTCACTCAGTGGCTCGCATCAACAATCCACCAGGCAACCTACACACAATAGTTTATTTGGAGCAGGGAGTCAAGGACCACCTTCGCATAGTATGTCGGTAGGTTCGACATCGTTTTCTTGGAACAAAATGTTTGGTAACAACGCCTTCTCGTCAGCCACTTTCCCGACTGGGGGCAACCCCATTTTTGGACAATCTACTCCTGTACAGGGTACTATTCATGCACAAGGGGCAAACTTAGTAGGACCTTGGAATTCAGGGCAAGATCCATTCCCTACTTAGGAATGCCGATCTGGGGTAATTCTTTCCATAATCAATGGAACCCCAGACAAACTACTATGCCTATCCCCATGGGACCGGCATGGGGTAATCCTTCCCAAATTCCTTCAAATACAATGCATGCCCAATCTATGTCCTATTTGGTAAATCAGCCGATGGTGTCTCCACATATGCAAAATCCTTATGCTGGCCAGGGCCATGGTTTCTACCAGAATCTGGGCCAGCAACCAAAATTTTCCTGGCAACCTGGTGCCAGTCAAACTCCAGGACCCTTTTTCCCTGGTTATCAGCAACAACCTAAACTACCATTCCTGGCGACTTTACACTTACCAGATTTGACAAGGTTTTTGAATGACCCCATTTGTCATGATCCGTGTTGGCCCCCTATGCCGATGAAGTTGCCTTCAGACATTCCAAAGTTCGAAGCCAAGACTAATGAAGATCCAAGAGATCATGTGACTACCTTTCATCTTTGGTGCTCATCTAACTCATTAAAAGATGACTCCGTACAGTTGTGATTGTTTCAACGTACTCTCATTGGGAGTGCTGCAAAATGGTACATTGAGCTCGATCGCTCAAGATACTCTTCTTTTGGCGAATTGGCGATGGATTTCCTTAACCATTTCCAGTTACCTATGAGATACGACGTTGGAACAGAGATGCTCGCTAATTTCGAACAGACAAAAACAGACTATATCTCTGATCACATCCGAGAATGGAGACGCCGGAAGAGTTTAATCAAAGTACCAGTCCCACCAGCATTCCTGCTTGAGTGGTTCCTTAAGTATTTGGTCCTGCAGTTATCCAAAGACGTCGTGACATCCAGAGTTTTCTCTGAACATGACACCATCATGAGGGCTCAACAGTTTGAGCTCATCTATTCTCAGTCTGGCTTATTATACAACATCTTGCCAGATGCACCACATTCAAAACTGGATAAAACTAGACAGAGAGATGGACCGCATGTTGATGGTATTTTCGGTTCAACCCAAACCAAGCCTTCTGAGTAATTGACAAAGCAGTTGCAACAGTTATCCATACAACACACAACAGCCAACCAAACTACTACTTTGGCTACTCCCCCTACCCAAACGTTGGAAGTACACACAGTGAAGTCGACTAATCCACAGGCCACCCAACAGCTTGAAGGGAAGAAAAAACAACAAAAGAAGGGTAAGGGGGATAAAAAACACAACGATAATGCTGGTGGGGACAACACTGAAAAACGGAAGGCGAGGTATCCTTGCAACTTGTGCGTGGAAGACCACCCGACCCATCTATGTCCTCGACTTGCAGAGGCCCAAAATTTTGTCACACAACAACAACAAGCAGTGTTGACTAATCCCTTTAAACATGGACACAATCTAACTCAAGCCTCTGCAAGCACGGAAGGGGGTAGCCAAGAAACCTTCCCGCCTCCAAACAATCCCTCATCCGTGAACGTATATATGGTTAGGGGTGATGCTTTCATATTGACTAGAGCACACAATTATAGTAAACCAAGTGTTTCTGAGAAGGGTAAAGAAGCTGATCTCCCATCTCTTCCTCTACATATTGAGAAGACGTTGGTAGAAACAATGACATGCATTCCAAAATGTGCATTTAAAAAGGCTTCTCATAACCCAAACGCAAGGGCCTCCCAAAACTACTCTATGGTGGAGGATTTATCATAAACCCCATGTGCGATGTCTGCTTTGGAGGTCCTCCAAAGTTGCCCTTCTTAGAGAAAAGCCTTGTTAACCGCATTGGGCTCTACTGAGACTTGTAATCTAGGTACGATCATGTTAGCTACAATCGACTTAAAACCTCATCTACCTTACCACGTAGCGTTTCGGATAGTAGTGGTTTACCCCATGAAAACTTTTACACAAAATATCTTCCGCACGGTGGTCGACAAGGGTGCCTTGACATGCATTATGTCGTTGGCATGTTGGAAGGCCATTGACCATCCCGTTTTGTCTCCATCACCTACTCTCCTCACTACTTTCGACGGTCATTCATTCTGACCACATGGCATCGTTCCTTCTTTCCCCGTGCAGTTAGGAGGGAAAACTGTGTGTGTCGAAGTAGAGGTAGTCGATGCTCCCCTCGACTATAACCTCTTGTTAGGATGGAGTTGGACTTATGCTATGCAAGCTGTGGTTGCTACAGTTTTCCGGGTCTTGTTGTTTCCACACGAGGGCCGGATAGTGACCATCGATCACTTGTCTTTCTCCAGACCTGACCCAGCTTTGGGGGCATCCACGGTCCCGAGTGTCGTCAACGTAAGAGTTGGTTTGTGCCCATATTTGATGGGTACCTTCGATTACCCACCTCCGCAGGGCGATATCAAATTTATATCTAATCACCATAAGGTTGAGATTTTTCAAGTTTCATCTTTCCGCACGACTTAATTCAAGGATCCATGGATTCTTGCTTCCCCATCAGCCACGATGGATGAGACAGGGCACCCAGGCATGTACATGCCCTTGTCTGCCACTGAAGTAGCGTACTCTTTAGTCCAACAAGATTCAACTAACACTGATCCGACTCATGCACAAGAGTCAGATCCACTTCTAGAGCCTATTTGGGCTCAGGGTTCTCTCGCTAACGTTGATTCATTAGACTTAGTCTTACCTTCTGATGAAGCAGTAATCGAAGAAATGACTAGTCCGGACAAACCTTGGGAAGATCTCCATCACAGATCATATTTTCTCCCAGAGTTAAGCCAAATCGAAGCTGGAGAATTCACTGTGACCATTACGGGAGATCAACCATGTCCTATTAATCTCTTAGTTACACATGAAATTTATGCTGAGGGAAATATGGAAACTATTGTTGAAACTATACCAATCAATATCTCCCGAAACCCTGGCTAGTTGGAGTGGACTGCTCCCTTGAAGAGATTCAAATTTACACAGATTTTTTCAAAGAATTCCGTGACGTTTTTGCCTGGTCTTATGAGGAAATGCCAGGTATCGATCCAAAAATAGTTGAACATGAAATCACAACGTATCCTGATGCCAGGCCTATTTGACATAAACTTCATCCAGTTAATCCCAAGAAAGCAACAACCATCAAGATTGAGGTTGAGAAATTGCTAAAGGCAGGTTTTATTTGTCCTATCCATTTGACTCAATGGGTGTCCAATCATGTGCCGATCAATAAAAAACAAGGCACGATTCGTGTATGTACCGATTTTCGTGATTTGAACAAGGCATGTCCCAAAGATAATTTTCCAAAACCGTTCATTGATCAGATCATTGATGAATGTGTTGGTTGCGAATCCTTTTCTTTCATGGACAGTTTTTCGGGATACAATCAAATCCAAATCAAACCCGAGGACCAACACAAAATGACATTCATTTCTTCGTGGGGTACATTCGCATATCGTAAGATGCCTTTTGGTCTTAAAAATGCTAGAGCCACATTCCAGCGGGCCATGTCTTTTTCCTTTCACGATCTCAAGCATATAGTCGAGGCCTATCTAGATGATTTAGCATCACAATCTTGCAAGAGAACGAATCATCCCACACACCTTAGACTTATCTTCGAACGCTATCACTAATTTCGGATTCGCTTGAATCCAAACAAGTGCAGCTTCTGCGTAACGTCAGGACACTTGTTAGGTTTCATCGTATCAACAACAGGGATCATGGTCGATCCTCTCAAGGTGGAGGCAATAATCTAGTTGCCCCCCCCACGCACAATCCTTCAACTTCAGAGTCTACAAGGAAAGGCGAAATTTTTACGATGCTTCATCGCCAACTATGCCAAAATCACCAAGGGATTTATGCGCCTACTGAAGAAAGGCGTTCCTTTTTACTGGGATGAAGCTGCTCAACGCTCTTTCGACGCATTAAAACACGCCCTCACAACTGCGCCTCTACTACAACCACCTAACTATAACAAAGATTTCTTATTATATCTAGTTGCCGCAGAGTCAACTATTTGCATGGTTTTAGTTCAAGAAGATGATTTGTTCTCAGAATACATGATCTATTACCTGAGCCGAGGCCTCGTTGGACCATAACTTAATTATTCTCATATCGAAAAACTTGCGTTGGCAGCAGTTCATGCTGTTCAACGATTCTGTCATTATGTTATGTTTCGCAAGACCACCGTCATTGCTGTCATGAATCCATTCCAGTACATGTTGACACGATGGGTTATAGGCGAAAAGATCAGTAGATGGATAGTCATCCTCCGAGAATTTGACTTAGACTTCGTTTCAGCAAAGTCCAAAAAGTCACTGGTCTTCGCAGAGTTTTTTTCGGAACTTCCGGTTGAGTCAGGTGACGTTGTGCCTGAAGAACCGCCTATCCGGGGAGATATGTTTTTGATCACATCTTCAGATCCATGGTACGGAGATATACTTATCTATCTCTAGAATTTGAAGTGCCCCACTTCTTCTTCTCGTGATGAGCATCGACGTACAAGCCATCAGGCTAAGAATTATCTCATACTCAATGATATGTTGTATCAGAGAGGTGTAGACTGCATATTACGTCGATGTCTCACACATGAGGAGGCCGTCATCGTGCTCAATGATTTCCATACCAGAGCTTGTGGCGGTCATTTGTCTGGGTTGGAAACAACCCAAAAGATTCTACGAGTAGGTTACTTCTGGCTGACACTTATCAAAGATTGTATAGAATCGGTCAAAAAGTGCCATCCGTGCCAAGTCTTTTCTTGGAAGATGAGGGCACATCCCACTCCTATGTTTCCTGTCATCACAGCTGGTCCCTTCACCAAGTGGGGGATTAATTACACTACTTGCAACCCCCCGTCAACAAGGGGGCACCGCTATATCATCGTAGTTGTAGACTACTTCACTAAGTGGGTCGAAGCTATGCCAACGTTTAAAGATGATGGAGAGACTACAACTCTCTTTTTATTCAACCAAATCATAGCAAGGTTCGACGTACCGAGAGAGATTGTTATTGACCATGGAAGTCACTTTCAGAACCAAATGATGACTGAATTAACATCAAATCTTGGGTTATGGTAAGAGCATTCATCACCCTACTACCCCCAAGCCAATGGGCAGGTGGAAGATGTAAACAAAACTCTTAAGACTATTTTACAACAAACTATCAACTCAGCCAAGTCAAATTGGCATTTGATGTTATACTCGACATTATGGGCTTACCGAACATCTGTTAAGACTGCAACCAATTTCTCACCTTTTCAACTCATTTACGGGTTGGAGGCAGTCTTGCCCATCGAATGTCAGATCCCATCTCTAAAATTGGCAGTGCAATTATTGCCAGACACTTCTCCACTTGAAGAACGGTTAGTACACCTTGAGCAACTCAATGAGAAGCATTGTGATGTGGCCCTAGCCAATGAGGCTCACAAACATAAGGTCAAGTGTCAGTATGATAGGTTCATTCATCCTCAGATTTTCTCTAAAGGCGACCTTGTCCTAGTCTATGACCAAGATAAGGACCCCCTGGGGGTAGGAAAATTCAAACCCATGTGGTTCAGACCCTTCATCATAAAAGAGGTATTAAAAAAGGGCTCTTATTGTTTGGTTGATTTTGAAGGGAATGCTTTGGCGGATCCTAGAAATGGGCTCTACCTCAAGAAGTATTACTCATAGGTAGGTCACTGTGGGTAACTTTTTGTAACATATGTATAGTCTTTGTACTATTACTTTTTAGTTTCTTTTAAGTGTTATGGACGTGTCATTGATGTTATCTTTCGTCAATATGGTAGATGTCAAGTGATTCTAAGGTGTTAGTTGGGTATGCAGACGGTGCTAGTCGGCACACTCGGAGGCTTTCCTCCGCATCTTGGGTAATCTTTACACCTCAGGGCCAGTTGTTATCTTCTAGAGGTATATGCTTAGGTGACACCACAAATAATGTCGCTGAGTATAGTGTAGTTATTGAGTTTCTTTGTGACGCCTTGTCATTGGGTATCTCTCATCTTCGGGTCTATCTCGATGCTCAACTAGTTATGTCACAACTAAACAGAGTATACCGGGTTCATGATCCAACTTTACACCGACGATTCCTTAGGGTACATCTCTTAGAATGAAACTTTGATTATATTACATATTTTCATGTTCCTAGGAGTTTAAACCAAACTACAGATACTCTAGCTAATCAAATTTTAGATTGGCATATTGCACACATATGAAAGAACATTGACATAAGCATGGAAATACATTTTTGCACACATGATCCATAAGACACAAAAGATAAAAAAACCATATATAACATCATAAAACAACCAGAGTACATAGATGGACGCAAGTGCCTAAAAAATGGGACTAATAACGAGTCATAGGGATTATGCCCTCAAAAAATATATACAAGTAAGTGCTCGTGGCATGTAAAAATTCTAGATTGGTTCAGGGACTATGGGCCCTGTTATAATAGTCCACAACATGGGCTAAATGCCTAAACAATCGGACCCACGTCCGAGGTGCCCCCACTACATGAAGTTGCATGGATGGCAGTAGGTCCTCTATCTCTTCCATTGAGACTGTGCGAGTGAGTGCAGTGAAGTTCCACTCAACTCATCTAAGGACCCTCTTAGCTTCCCCAGCTGGGAGGTTCCCTACTATTGCTGCTCCCCCGGTGGTGGTAGCTGCGGCTTCTGGACGAGGACGACGCCTATTCCATGCATAATTGGTAGGTCGCACGGGTCCCACATCTGCATGCAACAAACATATACCCTTCAAATACTCTGGCATATAAAAAAATGATATATATAACAAAAATGACATAAAAGTTACATATACAAACAAAAAAACTACAAAGGTGGAGACTTACCCATCTCCCCTCGCTCCTCACCAGGAGGCACGGGTATCTCAGGATCTCTAGAAAAATCTATCCCTGCATATGGGTAATCCTCGATCATAGGGATCTTCCATGACAACCACGCAAATAAGTCATCATCGAAGGACTCATTGGTCCTTCCACCACCTTGTCGCGGTAGTAATACTGCCCATCTACATACTGCAGGGAAAGAGGCCTGATGTCCTCGTACCACTTCCCAAGGACTAAAGCTTAGAACTCTCTCAAAGAAGAATGAACACAAAATCGTCCCGAACCCGAAGTTCCTTTGTGTCCACTGTCGGCATTCTGTCAATTGCCTCTTCATACACTCAAGTAGTGTGTTACTCCAGTCAAAAATCTGTACATTCAAGCACTGGATAGCACATTTCATCTATGTGCGAGATGCCTGATGCAAGGCTGCTGAACCGGTAATCCGTCCGATCAGTAATAAAATCGCATGTAACGACAGGTTAGTGATCTTACTGATGGGCACCTGGGAGCTCACATGGTTTGTCCCAGCCTCACAGTGCTCGGCTATCAGTTCCGCTATGTTATGTGGTCCCGCGGGAAACATCCTGAAGTTGACTGGTTCCCCTCTCCTTGAGAGGCCAGTCAAAAAGTAGATATCCTCAGTGGTGGGCACCGGTGATTGCCCCTCTAGCATGAAGGCCTCTGTATCAAGGTGCCATTAGTCAATCAAGGCATTCAGTAGCCTTGGTTGCGCTCACATAAATGGATACAGGAAGAATTTAAGTAAACCACATTGCATCAACACGACCACGACATTCGGATCTCCCGCGACCAACTCACTACTTGCTTCATGCTCCCTTTCCCTCCACTGGACATACATCCTGCCAACACAACAAAGTTCAGGAGGGTCAGTACTTTCCCTTTAGTTCTTTTTTTGCTACAAAAGGGGGGTCCACACGCATTGTAGAGGCAAAAGTCGCATGTACACGTGGGCAACCTTTACTCTGCCCAAGTGTACACATGGCCTGTCCAGAGACAACCCACATGTACCTAGGGCCGACCTTTTAAAGGTCGACGCCCACCCAAAAAATGAAAGCAAATGAAAAATTGAATAATTGAATAGCTAGATAAGGGAGTTTGTACTTACTTGGTCCAAGCAGAAGTTCGTTTCGTCCAGTGTAGCTCCCGGAATCACCTTTTTTAGCAAAGGGGGTCTTTTGGCTCTAGAGTCAATTTCCAAATCAGCAATGGTGATAATGAGCTACCAGCTTCTATTTATAGACTTTTTGGCCTCTTTTTGTCACTTTTTTGGCCTCCCTTATCAGTTTCTTTATACCAAAAACCATTTAGAGTGATTCAAGAGTTATATGGGAGGGATTTGATCGGGTATTGGGCCATTTTTTTTGAGTTTTGAGAAAATTTTGATGGTCCATGAAATTTTTTCCAAGAATCAACTTGAGCATATAGGTTAGGTAAATACACCGACTTTTGTGTCTCGTTGTCTTTTTCCTCTGCTATAGGATCGATCCCATCAGGTTGTGACACGAAACCATCATATCTGCTTTAGAAGTGTTGTGACTTGGCGGTAGAGCTTACTAGAACATGGATGCCTTAGGTAGGTCCTGGTTGCATTATGGTGTCCATGCCATCTCTAAAACACTGTAGGCTCGGGAGTCCTTATAGTCTTTCCTGAATATGAGTTTGAGCCTCATTTGCATGATTCTTCTTCGCTCTTGGTCTCACCCTCAGGACTCCCAAAAAATAATGGGTCTCCTTTTAAGCCCTTTTCAGACCCTCTAAACATGAAAAGATTACCGAGCGATCTTGTGGCCTTTCACGCTCGTTAAACTGAAATTTGAAGTCACGTTTGTCCAGCGGTAGTTTACCCCTTTTTCGGTGTGGACAGTCAACTGTACGAACAAAGGTATACTCTATATAACTTTCGTTCTTTAGAAGAGTACTCTCAAGTATAATTTTATCCCTTTTTCAGGCCTGAGGGGCTAAACTTACGAAAAAGAAACCCCCACAGAGTCCATAGTTAAGCTCTTTTCAGACTCCCTAAAATTGAAAAGATCGTCGAGTGACCTTATTCTTTCACACTCGTTAAATTGGTACAGAAGAATATTCCTGACGGAGTCCATAGTTAATCTTTTTTCAGACTCCTTAAAAATGAAAAAATTGCCGAGCGATCATGTCCTTGTCACCCTCGTTAAGATGGTTTTGAATTGACGTCTAATCGGTGCTAGTTTACCCTTTTTCGAACCGACTAGACTATCTTCGAAAAAGGTATCCCAGTGGAGTCTCATTTTATGTTTTTTCAGACTCTCTAAATATGAAAAACCACCGAGCTTACCTTCTCTGGGCTCCTTAAACTTACATCGAAGGACGTTACCATTGTGTTTTTTACTAACCACATTTTCATACCTTATACACCAGCCTTGTGACAGTTTGCTTCTGCGACTTAACACCTTTGGCCGCCGAAGGATTTTTCCCGAGTATCATTTTACTAGAACATCAGTCTTTTCCTTGTGCCTTGAACTTGTATGTTTGCAATACTCGTTCCTCCATTGTAACGTAATATTCCTTTATTCTTATTTCACAATTATCGAAAAGAACAAAAAATAAAATATACCCCCAAAAGAGGAAGGGAAAAGTATTTTCTTTATTGGTATCATAATGAGTTGCCCTTGGATAAAGCACATCTGTCCATTTGTTCATCAGACTATGGGATGTAGTACGACCTTAGGAAGCTTTTCTCGCTATATAGAGTTGTGTCCTCCACCGTTTAGTTATTCTTCCAAACATATGGAGATTTTGCGTTGCCTCCTGCTTCATAGACTTATGATTAACATACATGCTGCCTGAGTCTCATCACTTGTCGTGCTATTGCCCAAGGGAAGTTTGTCACTAATCCTGAGTCGACCCCTCTGCAATATGTCTCTTGTCTCCATACCCGACCATCCTGAACATCCAATCAAGTCCTTGTTCGAAATCACTGAAGCCTTCAGTCCGATCATCAAGATTATCAAGTCCATGACCGACGAGCCATCGAAGACCTCTGGGTAGTGCAGTCATACACTCATATTACACTCCTACCCGAGTTTTGAAGATTTTGAAGTTGTTTCTCGAGCTCTGAAGATCTCATCTCCAGCCATCAGGTCGAATCAACTTCTGAAAGATGCATACTGTATATGTATATCTTTCTGATTTCGAGATGTAGCTCCGCTGTGTATTGTTCACGGCTACTCTTTATAGTTATTTTACATGGATATACAGTGTATTTGATTGGTAGCCATGGTTCTATTTTATCCCGAGCATGGGTATGCCCACTTTGGTGAGACATTTGTTATTTTGCAGACGACACCTCCCAGTTCCTGATCCTTGGGCTCAATCGTTCGGCACATCAGTAAAGATTGGTAATGTACTTCGGCCATCAGATGCTCTTCTGACCTCACACATTAGGGGGCATCTATTATAACCCTAAATTGCACCACACATTCTTACCTAACATCAGGCCAACTCATATCCCTTCTTTTCCAAAACACTGCTGAACAACTCTTTGAAAATTCTCTTGAATAAAGGCCCACGTGCCCTAACTCATTACTGCATGCGTGTACACACTGGCTGACCCAAAACAGCCCGCGTGGACCAACAAAAGCATGAAAAAAGGAAAGTTTCTGATGGAACAAAAAGCTATGGGTGAGTTAACTGAAACTCCCGGCCATGCATGGCCTAGGGTTCATCCAAATACCTAGCTCCTTCTAGACTATAAAATAAGGGGTAGGGGTACCATTTGGAGAAGGAAGAATATAGTAAAGAAACTCTGCCCATTTACATATTCCCATTGTCCCAACCCTTTAGCCTTTCCTAATGCCAAAGGAAATTTAAAGAAAAGCAGTTGAAGGATAGAAGAAGAGGAGCCCAAGATCAGGTTCAAGGAGCGATGGTTGGTCTCAACTTTTGTAAGTTGACTCATTTTAAGTAATAAAGAGAATGCTTTTCCCATCCCAATTCATGAACTTTCTATGGTTTGATTAGTTTATGTTTGATTTCTAACCCGTTAGTATATAAGTAGTATTCATGCATAGTTGTTGCTTGTCTTGAATGCAGGTCATCTTTGGCAGGAGTATTGCAAACAAGTAATCAAGCACAATGGATGATCGACATCAAACACCGGTAACGAGGTAGGTTGATCTTTCCATGGATTTACTAAGAAAAGGGGATTTAAATCTAGGGATGAAGGTAGAAAGTAATTTCTATTCGTTCATATCTGCATGCAAAGTCTGAACTCTATTTGCTAGTCCGTAGGGTGTTTTTCCCCAACAACAGGGGGTTACCCCCTTTACGGGGTTCAAGGGAAAGCGGACCCTCGAAGGAAAAATTTCCTTGTAAATGTATATTGTAATTTCATTGTAAATATGGACCCTTCATTATAAGGTCATAGATCTAACAATAGAAATCATGTTAGGGTTTTTTTCCCTAGAAGCCAACCCTCTTTTATGAGGGAAATGTATTGCAGCTAAGCAAGTGAGTGAATATTGTATTCTGAGATAGGAGACCGTGAGAGAAAGAAGAGGAAGTTACAATGGGTTTTCTGCAGGTTGTATCCCTTCATTTGCTGGATAATAATAAAGCAAGGACCTGGCAATTTCTCTGGTGGACATAGCCCACACTGGGTGAACCACGTAAATCTGTGTCTCTATTGTATTGTGTATTTTCTGTGTTTTGCTTCCGCATTTTTTATATTTTATTGCTCCACGGTCCTGTTTTTCTAACATGAATTAATTCTTTATTTATTTATATATATATATAAAAGAAAGCATTATGTGGTTTTCTCCCGTTTTGGTTTCCACGTAAATATTGGTGTAATGTGTTCTTGATGTGATGTTGATGTGATGTTGCTTATGTTTATATATATATATATATATATATATATATATATATATATATATATATATATATATATATATATATATATATATATATATATATATATTTT
>ML778275.1:430358-492913 GCA_009831015.1 Picea engelmannii | reverse complement strand
GGGGGGGGGGGGTTCCCATGAGGTTTTCCCTCTTTCCTCACTTTATTTCAGTGTATGTTTTGTATTTGGGTACCTAACATGGTCTCATTGCCGGGACCCATTCTTTATTTTCACCATAGTGATGTTCAGGGGGGGGTGTTGGAGTTATTTCACACACACCTAGGATTTATTTTTCCTAAGATTTTTCCTTGTTTATTAGTCATAATTAGTCATTATCCAGTATCCTATATTTCAGGGGAGAATGTTCCACCTAGAAAATATTCTCTTTCAATTGACACTTCAGTTTGACTAGTTGAGTTGAGTTTAGATGATGCATTGGTTTTGTCACCATGCAACATTGGGATCATCACTAGCTAATGCACACTTTCCTTGGGATCATCACTATACTGGCGCATTACCTTTGATTTCCTGAGTTAAATCATCACTACTCTTTGTTCAGTCAGTTAACTAAAGACCAATTGACTAGTTAACTCAACTAGGTGGCAGTTCACTCCCGTAATTGCCTAAGAGACTAGACTAGGTGGAAGTTCACTCCCGTAACTGATGGTATGTGTCCAGATCACTCTAGACCACCACTATGACACATTAGTTACTCATGTATCCTATACATATTGTAAATTATTCACTCTTTGAGTGTGGAATACGGTTGATGAGAATTCTTTCATTCTTTCTCTCCTTCTTCTTTCTCAAATTTTCTCTACAAATGTGTGTATCATTGTTTAGCTAGATCTATTCTGTATAGGTTCAACACATTTACAACATGTTTAATATGATGGATATAATTTTTTGTGTTTTAATTTTTCCTACTTTTAGTCTATTTCTACTCGAAGTTCTGTTACTATTGTTTTATGATGAACATGTGTTTGCAGGGTTGAAACTACATGGATGACTACATTGGCCTTAAGAATTTACATAGTTCATTGTTTTCAGCTAGTGTAGTGTAGGATAGGAGTAGGATCGAATAAGATAGTTTCCTTTCTTTGCATAGTTAGTTTGGTTTCAAATTTTAATTAGTTTCCTATTTTCCTTTTCTTCTTTATTACTATTGGTTGAACAATAAGTGGATTTCTCAGTAGAGGTGAAAAGAAATAGAAGGATTTCATTCTAAGTTTTTCCCTTGAATGGATCTTTAAATATATATATATATATATATATATATATATATATATATATATATATATATATATGTTTTGTTTTAAATACAAGAAATATTTTTTTATTCTCAAAACTTCCTATGTGTTGGGGTAATTTTAAGATCATTGATTCTATGCATGTTCACCATGTCAAATCTTTTTTGAATCATTTTTTCATATCACAAGTGGGATGTTTTAAATAAATAATGCTATTAATTCTCTCTTATGGTGAAAATGAACACTCAGATTTGTTCCATATTTACTTAAACATCACTCTAATTTGAAGATTTTGCTTGATTGAATCTCTTTATAGTTTTGATCTTGTTGTCTCATACATAGTGAATTGAAATTTTGAGTGTTAATGTTTGCTCATCTAAAATTCAAGCCACTCCAATTCCTTGTAATTTCTTTGGATGATTACTTTTGGGCTTGGAGTTATCCAAATGGTTATTTAACCATTGACTATTTTCTTTGGTTACTTTTAGCCAACATGATTTTTTGTATACATTTTTCTTATCATAATGAGCTCGACTGTTTTTTCTTTTAAGTTGTTTCCTTTCAACATATTTAGTTTAATTTTTGGTTTTTGGCTGAGCATCAATTTTTCACCATTCAGTCAGTATTTCAGTAATGAGTTGGTTTTAAACTTACAACTTACTTAATCCAATTTTATTCTTATATACCACAACAAAATATATTCTTTCACACTACTTGGAAACAAGTTTCGACATTCTAGATAGCACTATTATTTAAATCTTTCTGCTGAAATCTATTTCAGATTAAATCTTGGGAATCAATCATTTTATTCGCCAATTGAATGGATGATTGAATATTTAATTCTAGTCCTATAAATCATGGGGATTTTAGACCTGAGGTTTTCTTCAAAACCATTTTTTGGAAGTGGCGATCTTGAGTCACTCATTCTAGTAACATTATTGAGTAATCTATTTTTTATCATTGAGTATTGTCTTCTTACCTCATCATGTTGAAATCATTCAAATGTTTGGGGTTGTAAATACCTTGGTGGTAAATCTCAATGAAAATTATAATATTCTAAATTTCATGTTTTCAACATCTCTATCGACTTTAACCATGGTATTTAAATATGGTGGGTTGCAACTTATTAATCATTTGGGCCTCACATTCTTTAGCATTCTAAGAATTTGAACCAATAACATTGAAATTGTTCAAGTTTATTCATATGTTGGAAATATAAGCATGTATGGGTCATTTTTATGTGATCTTTTTTGCTCATTACATGTTCGTTTATACCCAATAGAGAGACATGTCACACATTCATCAACATTTCAATTCCTAATATTCTACATAAGCTCAAGGAAGTGAAATTTCTAGTTTCTCAACTTGGAAAATTCTTGGAAACTTTATGATATCAGTCTCATGGATTTTCCCATTATTCCAAACTTCAAATCATTAGAAATAAATATTTAGTCATTTCATTCATTTATGATTTCTAATTATATTTTTCATTTGTGATGGGGGATTCAATCCATCTAGGTTGTGTTATAAGATTACTTGAAACTTTCTAGAGTGTCTTAATTGCTCCCATTTACATTGTGATTTCCTCTTGCTTCTTATAAGGTTCAATATAATCATACAAATGTTTCACATTATTATAATTAATTATGAGAGGAAATACAAACCTTGGTGTGAAATGTTGAGGATTTGTTGAATCAATTTTTTATTCATCTTTTAAGCGTGACAAAAGTTTGTTGATGGAAAAATATCTTTAGAGCATGGATGGAATTAAAGTTTTATTGTTCTATGTGTGTAATTTGATTGATTTTGTTTGTAGGAATGAGACAAAGTGTGTAGGGGATCTGGATCTCACAACAATCAACTACACTAAGTCTCTTTTCAAAGGTAGTATTGTGGGAAAACACATAATGACTGTTTCTTAGGAAGAATGTTGTGATATTTGATTGAATGGATATAATACATTTACTTGATGAATACATTGTAATTCACATAATTTTTATGACAACCATTATATTTTAAGTTTATAGTAGCTTAACATGCTTTTCTTAGCATTAGTTTAATTTTGGTATTTATTTTTATTTTTAGTCTAATTTCATTTCAATAAGTTAGTCATTTAAAGGAATAGTTCATCCCAAACTGTCTAATAGATGATAATACTATTTTCTTTTGTTACGAAGGTTGGGAAATGGATCGGGCAACCAACAACTCAAGATTTTTCTCTTGAAATGAAAGCAACTTAGGGAAGTGTTAATCTACACTTTTCTTCTCAGATTCCTTTGCAACATTTTTTTAGAACTAATCACCCAATATTGTCACCAACTCAATAGTTGATCAGAAATATAGTCGCATTCATGTATTCCCATGTTTGTTTTATGATCTAGTTGATATTTGGAGTCCTTTTCATGATTATTTTTTATGACCTCCATAACTGTGATATCCCCTCTTTGCCTCATTAGATAAAATTGTTTACATATTTGGGATTAATCACTACTACATATTGAAAAATTTGCAACTAATTGTGATGAAAGTACCCTTTCGTCGCAAAATTGAAGATAAAGAGTTGATTTTTTCAATTTTTTTATAAATCCATCCCATGTTCGTCGCTCTTGAGACAAAACCAACTATACGTATCAAAGAGCAATGGATGTGAAGATAGTGGACTCCCATCACTCTTCCAATGACCTTTGGTTATTGTCACAAGAGAGACAATCCAATGATGACTGTTACATTGTTCAAACAATCACCCAACTATTTGACAAAGTCAACATTGACTTGGTCAATGTTCGTCGCTCTTGCGACGAAAAAAAAAATATAAATATTTTGCAAAGTAGAGATAAAGAGGAAGTAAATAATTAGTCATTGTAGGAAATATGGTGACCATGAGAATCAATGAATTGTTATAGAAACCAAATATTTTTGAATGATTCATTCTTGAAATAATCACACTAGGAATTCTAAGTGCTAGGTTTGTTTGTTGGTTTGGATTTGAAGACTATAAGAATGTTGTCTTTCCATCTTTCTCAAAGTTTATGTCTTATCATGATCTATTTTTCCTTAATAATTTCTCATATTTCCTCAAACTTGTCTCTCTTACAAAAGAGGCCATCCTTCATATATATGGCTATACATGACTACTGGGTACTGTCAGACCTTGTGACTCTTATGGTTGGTTCTAATTAATTAGTCATGTGATTACAAATGTAAGTTTTTGTGTTATAGTATCCAACAAGGAATATGTGTGTCCAACTTTAGAAGCCACATTTGTGGCCAACTTTGTAAAATCAGTTTTCTTGCATAAGATTGGTCTAGAAGCCATTTGTTAGAATGAATTTTGAATTCACTTACCTATGTAGCTAAGTAAGACAAGAGTTTCAAATTTCTTTGTATATTTGCACCTTTGTATATTAACATTTGATTTCCAAGAACCATTAAAATTTCAATTTAAAATCTATTGTTTCACCTTAGGAGTAGTTTTCAAGGTGTAGTTATTGAAAAAACTATTTACACACTTTAATGATTTATTTATTTTTTCAATAAAAGGGGACAAGATTTGAATTAACAAATATTTTGTTCATAAAAGTGTTAGTCCACACATTAAAATTAAAATAAAAAACTCATTGAGGCAGTGCAAAACCCCTCCATCGCAATAGAGGACAGAGTGGAGGCAAAAACCCCATGACACCAACATAGGAGAGAGTCCAAAACCCCATGGTGACAGAGGAGAGAGGCCAAAAACTCCACGATGACAAAGGAGAGAGGCCAAAACCCCACCGTGATAGAGGAGAGAGGCCAAAACCCCATGACGACAGAGGAGAGAGGCCAAAACCCCACAACGACAGAGGAGAGAGTGAAGGTTATTTGGCCAAACCTGACAATGACCAGCTCGTGGAGTGGAGATGCCACTGAAATTGGTAATTTATGACTGGTTTAATTTTCATGTCTGGTTTAATTTTCATGAGAGACTATTCACACCAAATCTTAGTTTTATTTCCACTTGAATGGGTTTCAGTTTTGTTTCATTTCCATTTCCACTTCAATGGGTTTCATTTCCACAATGGGTATTTATTCCATGCCTTCTTCAATGGTTACCCCCTCATTCATGGATATTTGTTGGGGCTCATCCTATAATGGGTCATTGAAACTCATAAGGAGAATTAACTCAACCAAAATATTTTCCCAAAATTGCATCATAAATTTCAACAAAGTTCATGTGCACCAAAACAAATTTCAAAAAACTTAATGTGCACCAAAATAATGTGAGAAATAAACTATAATACTCATTTGTGTGATAGTTTACCAATGAAACTATCGCAAAGTCTTATTGCAGGTTGATCACTATTAGTAAAACCACCTCAAATTATTATTGAAAGTTTAGTAGAGCCAATTTGTAAGTCTTTTGGTGAATAAACACCTGTTAGTTTTAGCACCCAAGAAAAAAATGTGTGCTATGTAGTGTAGCCTATGTATTGAGTCAGTATTCTAGTCCACAAATTTGTTTATGGAGTCAAATGCACTAACAATGGTAGAAGGGGGATGTAGGGCTTGTGATCAAAAGTCATCTCCCTCATCAATAGGGTCACACATCATCACCCACATGTTAGGTCAACTCAATGCAAAGTAACATCAATCCAAGAATGATGTCAACCTCCAAATGTGCAAGATCCAAGGTGAAAATGCCAATTTCATGTAGAAGAAATTCTCAATCATCCCTCCAAATGGGTATACCATCCTCAACAATTGTATAGCTCAAGTTATTATTGGCTTCCAATTATCATTTATATCCCACTATTATTTTTCTTAACATACCACTAACCCCTATAACCCATATGAGCTAAATATCCACTTTAACCCATAATTATTATAACTATTAATCCCTAAAACCCATTTACAACATAATAATTATAACCCTAAGCTTCAAACTCCAAATCATTAACCCTCAATTCCTATAAACACCACTCTCTATAATGTGTAGCCAATTTAAATTCTAACCCATAATCCCCTAATAATAAACCCCATCCCTTATAAGTGTTATAACTCTAAATTCGGGTTGAAATTGTTTCCCTCTTCTCATAAACTTTATTTACTAAAACTCACATGCTTTGGACCTCACTGATCAGTGGAGATAAGATGATTTCTTTGCACTTGGAGGTTTTTCAACTACTCACTTTGGAACAGGGTGAAGGGGATTGGGGGAACTATTTCAGTTTCTCGACAGTCAGAAGAATGGAACACATGAAAATTTCCATGGATACCATTCTCAGAGATGCTCCCAAGCTCGACAACTTGCAACACAGGCTTGGACTTGTAAGTTGCTCCAATATTTGACTTTTTCTAGGGAGGTTTTCCCGTTCATTTTGGCGAGGAAATGTGTTCTAGTGGTTTCTAGGAGATTGAAACCAAACCCTCCATGAAATCACCAAACTTCAGAGGAAATGGGGATGAAACCAAACCCTGCAAGGGATCTAGGATAAAACGTGCTTGCCCATCTAGGGTCCAAAGACTATCCAACAGTTCTAGGACTGTGATCCTGAACCCTGACTCCAAACCCAACCCCACCACAGGAGAAAACAACATCATAGGTGGAGATGTTGGGTTTGGGATCTTCATCAGCCTGAGAGTCAACAGACGTGCTCAAATATCCTCCATGCCTGTCATAACTGGAGACTTGCTTATAGGAGACAAACCGTTACTGCCACCTAACACCATCCAAATCGACTGAGAGTATGAATGATTTGAAGAATAGTCTATTTCCTCCTCATAAACCACCATATGCATAGATTATGAATCCCTCAAACTGATTCTTTGAGAAGAAACTTCCCTCTCCCAGAAGAATACGCATGAAGGTTCCTAATAGGAAAACTATAGTTTCCTAACATATGTTACCCCATGGCTAGGTAACCTCATAAACCCTCAATATCTCAAAGTTGGCCACATACCCCATCATTCTTCCCTCTAACCCTTCACTTCCATTCCAAGCCTAAACTATTACATTATCTGCTAGTTAATTTACAAAATATCAATAGACATGTTCCCTATATAACAATTTTGAATTGACTAAGCCACACACAAATTATAAATTAGATTGAAGTGCCCCTACTACCAAGAAAATAAAACTCATGTTTTAGTAAAGAAAAACCGTCATAACCACAATACCAAGTCATGCATAATAAATATCACTCCAGTTTATATTCAATATTACTCGAGGTCAACATGAAAATAACTCAATGCTATTTTCATCATTATCATGTGAGTAATACAAAGAATAAGAAACAATATTTCAATCAACTTGTATATCATTACCATTCGTAAAATTAATACCAATATGGATAACAGGAATCCCATCTAATATGGTGCTTAAAGGAAATTTCATATGGATAATGTCAAGTTTGAGAGGTACATGCAATTTTCCTTATTTAGGATTATTCTTCTTTATCTTAAAATAGGTGAGACATATAATGTAATGGGTGGATTTCTAGCACCAATGATCCAGATTATTTTCGGCACGAAATGAGAGCGGAGATATAATAAAGAAATGCACAGAGATATTGCAGATATTCAACAATATACCAAAAATGTATCAGAGATGCAACCATAAACACAAATATATAGTAATACATGATTTCTATTAATCAGAGAAATGTACAGAGACTGTAAAAATACAAAGTGAAAGACTCGCTAGAATGGTGGCAACTTATCTCTGAGAAGAGATGTGACGGCTACTCGCATTCGCAAGAAGATGATTACAATGAGGCTCTGAAGGCCCTTTTACAATAAATGGGAATGAAAAAAGTCCTAGACATCCAAAAACCTAACCCTAGGAGATGAAGCGCCAAAAGTCATGTGGGCCCCGTTTGGGTAAGTTAGTACATCAACTTCCCGGGGCCGTAACTTTTGCATACGATCTCTGTTTTAGGCGTATGATAGCTCGTTGGAAAGGTATCATCGAGGAGATTCATTTTGGGGGCTCAATTATTCCTTTATCTATCATTGAGAACCTCGATCTCTAAAAACCTTCATTTAGGCCCTCAAAATGGCCCCGAAAGTTAAAAACTGCTAAAAATAGTAAATTGCCAAAATTGCCAGAAAGTTGTTTTGAGCCAGTTGGAAAAGGTGGGTGGCCACCGATATCCACCTGGATCAACCAACATGGTAATCACTTTATCATGAATCAATAGATTTCAAGTAAAAAATGAACAAAGCCATAATGTCTCTACTTGAACATTTCTTCCCAAGCCATTTAATACAGACTTAGCATAATCATGATATGGTAAAATCATTCAACAAAATTGCATTCCAAATGGATTTTCATGGCATCATTAGAAAAATTGGCAATATTTTAATAAGAATGGAGTCATGTTGTTTCTTGGATCAACCCAAGGCAAGAGAAAAATGAATCTAAATGAGATGCATCGACATGAATTGAAATTATCAAATAGAAACACAAGAATTCAAGAATTACATCAAGAATTGATCTCATTCTAGTTGTATTTGGTTTGATATTAATATACATGAATCATTAATGGTCACATACATTGACAATCACTTTACATGCCCCACAACTACTAGAATTATTTATCCAGGAAGCATTACTAGTTCCTATTTTTATTATATCGCACAAGGCCCTAATTTTAACCACCCCATAAACTATTCCAAGTGGAATTTACAAGTTTCATTTTTCTTTGGCTAGACTAAGCTATCAATATCTAATGATCTTGGATCATTTTAGATGTAAAGTTGTTTAAAATTAGTAGAGAATTTGATACTTTGGTAGAGATCAAGGGATTTTAGGGTCTTGCAAGATTCCATTTTGGATCTAAAAATTATATTTTTTATGGTCTATAAAAGTATTTTGATTATTTATACAAAATACAGAAGAATACATGTCTCGCTGGAAACCAATAATTGTTGATTGCGTATTATCTTCAAGAGTGTCAACTTATAGATTTGACCTACCTATCCTCAACTTGACTTTTTGTATATGCCTATAACATTCATTTTAGAGAACATCTACCGAGTTATGGCCTCCTATTGGCCTCATATTAATGTCCTGGCCA
Source organism: Picea engelmannii (assembly GCA_009831015.1). NCBI lineage: Eukaryota > Viridiplantae > Streptophyta > Pinopsida > Pinales > Pinaceae > Picea > Picea engelmannii. The sequence continues at coordinate 483,729 of ML778275.1, read as the reverse complement.
TAATTTCCAAAATGAAAAGGTAGTAGACTGAATCATATTTCTATAGTATGCCTACTTACAACCATATTTATCTATAATGATAAATATCTGGATTCATCGTATTTGTTTCAAAGTGTGATACAAAATGCTAGATATAACATATATTGGATGAAGCCAAATAAATTGTATCATTATCTTCATATTCATCTTGATCACACCTTAATTGGCATGTTAGAGTCGTTGTTTAGGATCTTTTGATCGAGATTTTATTATCATGCTCCTTTAGGAAATTGATGCCATCTTTCATTAGGAGGTACTCGAGAGGGATACACTTTTATGATGTGTTCCTTTCCACAATATTCAACATGTTTTCAATGAAATCTATCTCAATTTTCTTAATAGCCATCACTAGTTCAGATATGGAGGACATCATCACTTGCACATATTGATGAAGGAGATCCATATTCTAAGTAATTTTTTTAACATGCCAATAGTTGGGTTGTTTTCCATCCATTTCTAATTCCATGGACTCCTTATAAACATTCCTTTGGCCTCAAGTATTCTTGGGGTCCTATGTGGAGAGTCAAGAAGGACCCTTGTCTTCAACATCCACATTCGTATCCCTCATATCCTTACAATGTTTATGTCAAGTGTCAATGTGAGCTTAGATATGAGATGCATAAGAATATTTTAAGTATATTTTTTGTTTATGAGTCATGTATTCATAAAATAAATTTTCATGGTGGATCATGAGTCCTACTATTACTAGGTTAAGATTCACCATGTTTATTCTTTCAGTTCCTGCTTCTCCCAAAATATTCCACCCTCTGGTTTCTAGAAAAACCTTTCCCTTTCCCTTGGGAAGGTGCTTTTACCATCCAAAATAACTTACCACCCTTCACAATATGGACATTCTCAAATTCCATTCTCAATAGAAGAAGCAAAGAATCACTACTAGGAAGATAACATAACCATAGGAGGTGAAAACAAATAGCATTCTTGACCCACGACGAACATGAGTATTAATGTGGAACAAAATAGAAGGATATGCAAATGTATTTCAATCCATCTGGGAATATGAAAAATGAATAGATATCAGTTGCTTGGTTTCCATAATTTGAATCTCTTGCATATTAATGGACTTAGATTTGAGGCATCATAAGCTAAGTGACCCAATACAAGCGCCAAAAGGTCAAATTTGGATTTTTGTAATATATAAAATGAATATGATAAACCAACACTAATCTATGCACATAGGATTTCTCTAGGACTCTTAAGGGGATATGGAACTCATCATATAGAATCCTTATATTCTAAAGGCTTCCACTCTTCAATATAACTACCTCGACCTTAATACTATAAAGATTCGAGTGCATTGGACATCATACATAATGCTCGTAGGACACTCAAAAAGTCCCTGAATGCATACTCTTGAAAAATTCCATCCAATGGTCTCCTTGAGCCATTCAAGGACCTAGAACCCAACACCTCAACACTACCAACTTCATCCTTGACCTCGTCTTCATTACCAAAATAAAATCTACATAGACATAATACACTAAATAGTTTAAGTATTGACAAAAAAGTAATTCTAAGCTAGTTTTGGCCATATTTGTATCTACATTCATATGGATTTATCACACAAGGATGATGAATTGAGCTCAACCACCCAGAAAACAACTCTTCAGATCCTCCATGACTGAGAACAAAAAAAAAAAACAATTTTTCCAACCATCAAATCAATTTCTAGCATATTTTTCCCAATATGGGTAACCATTTATAATGTCAAATACCATTCTAACTTGCTTGAAATTGCTCAACATCACTCTCAAAAGAATCTAGCTAGAAATTTGTGAAATAATCAAGAGAAGCATTCCTGAAATGTAAGGATTACTTGAAAACTTTGGTGATGGACTAGAGGAACACCTTATAGGCAATTATGCTAACAAAATCAAATATCGACCCATCTATGTGATTTTCTAATGTGAGGTCCATAAGAAGAAGTCATTTTAGAGTAAGTGTTCTTTCATTTCAAAAATACAATGCAACCCAATAGGCAACCCATCTAATGCAATTGAAGCGCTAGAACATCCAATCTTATCCAAGGTGTTATATATCTCACAAGAATTTATAAGTTTAAACCATGCTTATAGAAACATAAGCATAATCACATAGTTTGGATTGCATGATATGTAAATTCTTGAACACTTCTTTGAGCAAAAAGTCAATTCCATTGGATTTTAAGTGCAATGAGAATGTTTTAAGATCAAATTTAAACATGCGCTATTGTCCAGTGAGAAAAAAACCAGAGATATTATAGTAATGCCTCTAAACTTTCTCAAGAAAAAAGGTGTTTTTCAAGAACACATTTCATTTGGGAGAGTGAATATACCTACCATTAATACATTTCCATTTACCCACATAATGAGTTGAATACCCAACAACAAAATAATGTATACAAGGATATTTTGGTTGGGATATTTTTACAAACATTTGGCATCATCCCAAGCAAATAATGGGAAAATTTGTTTCACCAACATTCCAAAGCATTACCACTTAACCAAATTTCAAATGGACTTGGAGTGATGTCGTTGGTATTGATGAGAATTTTTAATCATGCCAAACACTTTGGTTAAAGCATGTTCCTCATAGATAGAGACCAAAAATAGAAAGAACAAGAGTTTGTGGGAATGCAAATGCTCAATCTACACTTCTAGTGCGATTTATATAGCTGGGAATGTGACCGTTTTCCAACACTCCCAAGAAAAATTGCTTTTCTTCTAAGATACATTTTCCAACTTTCAAATACATAGAGAGTAAATGAAGAGGGTGTGACTGCCCTTTGATATCATTTTCCAGATTCAAATAAAATTTAACACTTCACTAGATTTTCTTTTACTCATTCATATATCTAGATTAATCAAACTGGCACTAAGAAATTCATACCCAACAGAGAAACGATTTAAAAATAGAAAATTGATAATTCATTTATCTATTTTGAACTCATAATAATTCCCATAGCGAAATGGTATGCGAATGGTATATCCATACACTATGCACAATTTTTTCACTTCAAAAGAAAGCCTATCCATGCTACAATTTTACCTTTGAAAATTGATATTTCTTATACAAAATATAGGATAGAGTTGGACCCAAATCCAAACTGATTTTGATGTTGGTGAACCATTCCTCCATAAGCCGTATTCATCTCAAGAATATGCCCAATAAGGGAAATGACTTGCATCAAAAAATAGTTTTTCCATTAGCAAGCATAGGCACACTATCAATTCCCATATGCACTACGTTTTCCCCTAAGAATTATTGTTCTTATTAGCATGTGCACACAAGTATATGGAATAACCACTATGCTTGAAAGTTAGTATTGTGCCAAAATAAGAAACAATTTCTAGACTTGTCATTAGTGGTAAGTACACCTAGATATATTAGTCATTATTTTTATAGCAATAAAATCACCAGATATACCAATCCATTGTTTCAAACATTCATATAATATATGCATTCCAAGGTTTGTAGCTAATCAACCAATCATTTTTTTTCCCATAGAAAAAAATCTTTATTGTATTCATTGCGAATATATATGTTACAATTCAAAAAACACCTTACAACCTTAAAGCAGGCCCACTACTGCTCTAAACAAAGTTCATCCATTTTTATTTATTTCTCTTATTCTTCGAAGACCATCACATAACACATAACTAACCAATCGTATTACCAATACCAAATCGATTTGCATGATATAATTTCCACTCAGATCTTAGAATCATTAAGACAAACATTTTGCAAACAAGAGTCAAGAATTTATACCTGGATTCAAGACCCTCTTTTGGGAAACAAATTTATTGCTAGAGAATTGATGTTCTCAATGTCATTGGCACAACAACATAAACAATTTATAAGCTTGGGTTAACAAAAATAAAGCAGAGCCAATAACTCCCCATGGGTTAGCATTAAGCATATGTAACGAAATATATACAAAACCAAATTAGAGAATAATTTACAATATGAATTTCATTGAAATTATACTTGATAGGTAGGTAGTATCCTCAATTATAGAAATGCTCCCTCCATCAACTCCAATTTTGTTTTCCATTTCCAATTCTCATGGTGCCAGCTGGTTTCCTCCTAGCCATACTCAGGGAGAACTTCTTTCCCTTAGACCCCCGAGCTATGTGGGCTCATAACCAGTGTTGGGTATAGAATATACTCAACATGGGTTTTAGCATTTGATGGTAACATCAAGATTCATAGTACTATCTTCCTTATAGATCCTATTTACCATTTTATTTAAGTTATTTACATTGATATAATTTTTGTAGCATTTATGTATTCTCAAGGTTGTTGGGTTGTTATATTCTTTATAGTGAAAGAACAACCATCCAATTGTCTAGTCAAGGTTGATATATTGGGTGATAAGTCGATTGATGAATTAATTTGAATTCAAAGTGATCAACAGGAAATTTGAGGTCAAAGTGATTGACCGAGAATTTGAAAGGTCAGTTGATAAGAGTTCAAGTGGAAGTCGACGAAAGACCGACTGGAGGTCGACTATACTAGTAACTCCATTGTATCAACTTAGAGTACTAGTATATCGAGTGTGATTGATTATGGAATATGTATTATTGTTTGCATAACATGTATACTATGTTGTTTGATATCAACTTTTGTTAACTAGTTGTGATAGTACTATTCCACTTACTTGTAAACAGTCATAGTAAAGATCATGTGAATAGATTACGCGATTGGAACTAGTGTGTAAAGGGTTACAAGCTTATAACGAGCTAAGATTAGGTTACATGTACTGGAAGATGGAATGAATGAAAACCATTATAACAATGTTCAACTTAGGACATAGGTGAAGTACAACCACCATGTCTAAGGTTACAACATTGAGATTACAAAGCATGTATATCAATAGTTACGACTTTCTACTTATACCATCTATTGGAGTAGTGATTCCATTGATTTCGTTAAGAGAAAAACATATCAGAAGACCATATCATATAACCATTGATCACTATTCATACGTACATATTGTTTCTACATGTCTAGTGTGAAGCATACCACTTAAGATGGAATTAGAACCAAGTTACTAGTGACCCATATGTTATGTAGATACTCTAATTGATAACCCTCAAAGGCACTCTCTTGCATTAATCTTTATTATTATTTTTTAAATAGATACATTTCATCGCTCATGCAATGAATAAGATCGTCGATAGTATTGACAATTTTTTGCAACTATTGAGGCTACATCGCTCTTGCGATGAATTATCATTGCCGTCGACGATACCTTATCCTTGAATAGTTCACCGCAAGAACTACTCTAGTCATCTCTCTTGCGATGAGCGCCCTAGGTTGTCCCTATAGAGATGAGCTCCATAGGTCGTTGTTCTTGTGATGACCTCCTCTGGACTTCACTCTTACGAATACCACGATAGGTCGTTTCGCTTGCAATGACCTCCTTGGGTTTTCATTCTTGTGATGATATCCCAAGTTCGTCGCACTTGCGACGACACGTGAAGCGATGTTTGGGTGGCCCAAGATTCGTCGCAATCTCCACGACATAACATCACAAGAGAATCTAAATGGTCATTGCAAAATGACCCAAATTTACTAGTGAATCATTATCTTCTATAGCAAAGAGAAATTGATGTTTTAGTATGGAATATCAAATGAAAATTCCGTTGTTCAAAAACTCATTATTTTCAAGTGTGCAAAGGACTTTCTCATGTCAAGAAATATTGATAGATTATGTGTTTGTGGAATGCTTCATGTAACTGAATGTTTGAAAATCTCTTTTGACTAAACTTCTCCATTAACCCATTTTTCTAGATTCTCAGAATATTGTTTTTGTTTCACTCAATGAAAGGAAAATTGCATGTGACAAATGGATTAGAGGATTGTGTTGTGAATTTTTTCATTAGATTATCAATTCTTGTAATCTTTCTTGTTCTTAATTTCAGATATTTACTGTGGGAATCTTTCTATTGAGATTGATGTTGAATGGTTAACATTTATTGACTAATTGTTTCCCTCGGCTCACTTTCCAAGATTTCACTGAAAACACTTTCATCGATGATGCTCATGATGTGTCCCATGTGGATGGGATCACCCTATATTTCAAGATTAATTCTTCTCATATTGACTAACAAAGTATTGTTTTGATTATTCTCTTAGTTTAGTGTAGTCACTTTCTTTATTTTAATTTGTACATAATTTTAACTCCCTTCTCTGCTTAGTTGGGAAACCATGGAAGTGGGTTCATATTTGTATACCATCAGGGATGAATGATACAATCAATGGCTGATATGGATCAATAATAAAAGTGAAAATGAATATCTTGGTGAAAAATATCAATGTAGTTTCTGATTTTGAAATTCGTCATCTTGAAAATCTTATTTCACTAAGATCTTATCCATGGCCATAATATCAAAGAGATGAATTCCTCATTTTATCCATTCTTGTGGGCATTTCAACAATATAATTTTTTTCACTAGAAAATATCAAATATGTTGGAACAAAAGCATGGTTGTATATCAATTTTATTGATCACTTCTCATCGTAGTCTTATTGATTTTGGTTTCCAGGTTATGTCTTAGTCTTGAAAATCTTTCTTGATGGGTATTAGCTTGTGTGAAAAGTTTACTTAATAAATATTTTTACCTTATCCCAATTCTTGGAGATAAAATAATGATACCTTTGTGCATATCATTCATAATCTATTGTTGCCACCATATTTATTCCTTGCTTCTTGGTTCTCTTATTATTTTTTAGCCAGTTTCATTTGATTTTGATGACTGACATTTTTCAGTTTTCAACTTCCCTTGGTTTATTTTTCTTTTTCATATTTTAGCTTTAGTTTTAACACTTTCTTTCTACTTGTACAAATTTATTCCATATTTGAATGTTGCTATGTTTCTTGAACTTATTTGACTTCTTAGTATTCGTTGAGGATTACTCTTTAAGTTTAAGTGAGGGGCTAATCCAGTTCTGGTTACATACTGGAGAATTTTTTTACAAGTAATGAGATGCATGGGATACTCTATCTGAATGAAAATTCATGAAGTTATTAGCTATGGATATAGACTGATAATTGTGGTACAACACATGTACTTAATTGAGCATACCATGATAATCCATAAGTATAGGAAAATGTGTATCTACTTTTTTCTTTGAGCTCCATCCACTTCATATTAATGATATGGCCAATACTATGATGGTTTCTAGGGAGACCCATGGGTTAAAATCAAGTGCATAACATCCACTCAACAAATCAAAACAACTCTCAGATCACCACACATCCTTCACACTATATTTTCATATTCATGTCTATATATAAAATCTAAAAGGGTGATCAGATTTTGAAATTAAAAGGAATTTGAAAGAACTATTAATAGTGTAGGAAGTACAAGTAAACTCATTGGGGCTATGGACGCTTACTGGGAGAGGGGATATGCTTTTATGGCACTAAGGCAACTTTTTCGGCGCTATGGATGCTCGCTGGTAGCAGAGAAATACCGATAAAAAAGAGAGGAGGAACACACTTATGTAGATGCTTGTTTGTTATAAAAGGTGAAAACCCATGGTTAAACCAAATCCAATCAGAAGTGTTTAACCATTAATTTTTTTTTTCTCACTAATTAGATCATTAAAAAGAGTTTGTTAGATTACAATTAATAGAAATAATGGCTTATATCTTTCAAAAGTTTGGCGTTATTGTGGTACCCATGATTATTAAAATATGGTCTGTAGTTTGTTGAGTTTATCTTTAAAATTTAGATATGAAGTAAATGCCCTAGAATTCTACTAATAGAGATAACCGGTTCTTCCAGTATGTCGCCATTTGTTGTGGATGCAAAACCCCCCCTTTAATTCCGCTTTTAAAAGTGAAAGAAAATGCCCCCCCTACTAAAATTTGAACTCTAATACCTAATCCTCTACTGCTTGAGCCTAGTGTTAGTTGTTTTTCTACCTTGAGGGAGTTGGGGGTTTGATATTGATAGATGATTGTATTTAAGGAGTTTTTTTTTAGGATTTTCTAAATGGGTAACTTAAATAAAGAACACATATTCATTTTCCAGTCCTCATTCTTGCATGTTGTTACTAATACCATCATCTTTTTTCTCTTGTATGTTGATCATACTCTTCAATTTCAAACTCTTATGTGGAACCATTAATCATTTCTATGAATTTGAGACTTGATACACGTAGCTTTCAAAACACTTATCTATAACATCCGAGAACACAAATGATTATCTTTGAATAAAACTAACACTCACTCATGATTTTGTTGAAGGAAAATAATGTAATGTTTATGGTGTAGTGGCAAGTGTCTTCTTCCTCGCATAATTGGTCTCATATTTTTTGTGGTTGTAGGAGGAGTTTGCAAGGTCACTTCCTTTACATGATTGCTCTAGCCTTGAAATGCATGTGGGGAGAATCCATTGTTCTACTTCCTCTTTCCTCGACTTCTCTATATGCAGATCGTGTCCATCATTTGAATCCGAAAATCAACATTATGAACTAGGCCTTGTATTACCCAAACCTCATTCGGATTTTTTTAATCACCAATGCATTTGATGGGGTTAGAACCTTGATCCTTACCAGTCTCTCCCTCATCAGGAAGCAGATTCACCTTGGATTGTAGTTGCATCGAGGTCTGAATCTTGCAAGGCTATCATATCCACCTTTCCTACAGTACTATCAAATGATCTCATCAGATTTACTCTAGCGAGAATCCCCGTTTGGAGTGTTGAGTGTGCACTGTCTTAAGACTCATATGAAGCTCGAAGGACAAAATCTCATCGGGCTCCCCTCATCGGGTTTGTATCATTGGGATGGCCAAGTGAAGTCCCTTGTGATATTCCTAAGGTCTGAAACTTGGTGTGAGCTTCTTTGGATTAATCTCTATCGGGTTCTTCTTTCGGCCTCCCCTCTCTTCGAAAACTCAGGAAAAAGAATTATCAAGCTGGTTGGATGTGGAACCTTGTTATAATGTCCCTCCATTTATAAACATTTGAATATTTTAATTTTTGATGGTTATGTTGTGAAAGTTGGAAAAATGAATTAAGTAAAAAATTATATCATCATAAACATTGATGATGAGGAATATTTTTTATTTATTTTATTTAACTAAAGACAAACTGATTAGAGAATCCACTTATAAAGAGTAAATAATTATTCCATGGGAGAGTGAAAAGGGGTAAAAACCACTAGAGTAAATATTTTCCATGAGGACAAGTGTAAACCTATTCCCAAATATGTGGGATGTGAGGGAACAAGATAGCATAACGTTAGGCCAAGAGTATTCCCTAGGGTTAGGGATGAGGCTAACTTGGAAAAAGACCTAGGAAAGCCATATTTCTTCTTGGTAAAACGAGAAAAGACAAGTATAGAGGAGGGAGGACGTTGTTGAGTACTTGCAAGGTGAACTTGAGTTTGATGATTCCGACTCTGAGATTTCTGGAAAGGGTTATATACTTTTCAATCCCTATGGAACAATGATTTAGGCTCGAGGGTGATAGGAACAAGTAATATTGGCTCTTCATGTCTATGGTTGGAAGGAACTAGTTCTCTACTCAGTTCGTTTCCAGGTCATATATGTTTTCTATATTTTATTCATTTTACTCTGGTGATTACTTATTATATTATAGTAGTTAAAGACTATAAGTTTTTAATAATAGTTATGGTGGAGAAAGTTTAGTTCTAAGTAATCTCTTTATTTTATTTATTTGATATTTACATTATTAACATTAGAGAATAGTAGATTTCTGAATTAATATTTCTTTTTGGAAAGAATATTGATTTTATTACTATAACAAGAAATACAAGAAAATGATAGTATAACTAGTAGAATGATTTAGCTATACAAAGCTTATTTTTATTGTAAAATATCAATAAAATGTATTTCTTATCTTCCATGGGAGGAAAAACATAATTACATGTAGGTTATTATATTTGTAAATATTCTATCTGTATTTTTAAAAGAAATAGAGAAAGGAAGCCACAAAGGAATTTGTATGCTTTTGTAAGATATTATTTATCTTTATTTCAAATAATAACTTTTAATTATATATAGAATAATTTTATATATTGAAATTTTATAAAAAAATAATTTATGGTCAATAAAAAAACAAATATATCTTGATTATTAAATATCAAAACATACTACAATAGCTAAATAGATTATGTTCATAATACAAAGAACTATTTTTTGTCTATCTTGAAAAAAATACTATAGAAAATTTCAAGGGAAAATCCTCATAAAATTTGTAAAACCATGCATAAACTAAACAAATACTTTATACATATATATTTATATAATACCCAGAAATCCATGCCTGCCAATAAAAATTCTAGTGTTTTAATATTTTATACATGTAGGAATAACCAGAATAGGAATAGTTGAAAGACAACTCAAACAATAAGTATGGAAGCCATAGGTTGCCAACTTATTCATATAAAAAATATCGGCATTTATATTCATTGACACAATGAAACATTGACCCTATTATACAAGGGAACGACTTGAGAACCCACAAAAATAAAGGGAGAGTGTAGGTCGTTGCGACCTGGGCTCCATGGAGTCAAAGTATTATATCATGATTAACACAAATCACGAAAATAAATGAAGTATTACATAGGTAATAACTAGAGAAAGGAATTTAAGTCGAGGGTTTTTGATAAATATGAATACCAAAAACCAGTAGGAGAATATTTAATTTTTTTTATGTCTTAGTACCAAAATTAAAACTCCAAACAATTTTATTACTTCTGTAACTAAAGAGAATCTGGTCTCTCTGGTGTAGGAATCAACTGATACGGTGGATGTTCATGTCTCAATCGTATTGTTGATAACTGGGATCCATTCTCATAACAAAGGTGTCATGTGAGCTCCATTTTGGGAGAGACGGTATTACTATATGGTAACCTAAGGATGAACTATATGTAGCTTATGAATATATATACGATTTGAGACTTAGTCTAAAATTTCATCATTTAACCTTTGTTAATTCGGTCCTACCATTGCATGATTCCAAGTTTAAATGAATAACCTATATGGATATTAATCCCTATCTTGGGAAGAATAACCTTTTGATAGTTAACACGCGTTTACAAGTAACAATAATGTATCCATATAGAACATAATACGAATTTTAGTAATAGGAGGAGAAACGTTCGAACGCGACTCTCCATTTGGGTTTATCCCCACTGGAGATAGAACATGTGGGTCTCTTCTTGGGGCTATTGTTTGTCACAGGGAGCAAGGGGCATTAGACTCACCTATACCAATTGTTATACGACTGACGGGACTTGTTATCGGACTAATCGGTAGGTGCAAACACTAACAGATCTCCCTACATCCAGCTGGATCTAGAACAAAACAGGACAGGACATGACTCTTTCCCTAAGTTTTGACCATTGAATTAGCTAGTAGGAAGGAACAAGTAACATACCTTTGTATCGCTTCCTAGGGTCTTTGTTGCTCCCGCTTCGCTCCTGTGCTCTTGTGAGGTCAAGACCAAGACAACACAAACCAACCAAAGTGAAGATAGCAAAATATATTCAACTGTCAACTTATGTGTATGATCAAGGAATTACACAATAAAGTGAGAATAGCTTTATGGGAAAGGGACATGCCACTGTATCACATTAATTGAAAGTAGAAGATTACAACTTGATCGCCTTGATGTCGCAAGCTTCCTTTCGATGGCTCTTGGCTCCAACACACACACTTGCTCGATCATTGCATGAAGGAAATCAAAACCTCTTGATAGACTTGCTAGAGTCTTCAAGCTACTATTCAAGCTAAGTCCTTCACACAATTCTTTCACCAATTCCAATGAATCTTGCTTAACCTTTCCATGAGAATTCCATCAATATATAGGAGAGAAAGAGATGGTTACTTGGATAAGAATGATCTCACAATATCAGGGAATCCAGTACAAGGATAACCATTCAAATGCCAACCCATTCTTCTAGAAGATTCCCTTCTAGAACCATCGAGAATTCACCTTTTTCCAAGCTTTAGAGAAGGTTTGCACCCTAGCTATGTTGCATAGTGCGAGAAGTTCGCACCCTAGATTAAGGTAGCCTGTGAGAATGGGTCATTCTCACACCCTGGTATATTAGCAACCTGCGAACTCTCTTCAAAAGTATGTTTTCTGAGACGAGATGAATGTCAATTTACTCAGGAGAAAGTTCTCATGAGGAGCCTGAGTACACCATCATCAATACACCATCATGATGACCAAAATCATGGGTAACAGAATGCCCCCCAAAGTATGAGGCCGAAATTAGTGACAGCTGAAAGACTTTGTAAGCTGTATATGTGTGTCGGAAACTAGGAGCGCACCTAATCGGAAACCTGCGAACAATGAAGCATCTACAGAATATCAAATATACCAATTCTGAGGTAGGCATTCCCATACTCAGATCAGAGATGGATGACATTGTAGACATAAGTCATGGCCACCAATCATACACTGTGGATCCATGCCGTCAAAATATAGCATAGCCACCAGGAATACACTGTGGATCTATGTGAGAAATTTCAAATTAAGACGACATAGCCACAAGACATACAAAGTGGATCTATGTGTTGCAAATTATACATATTCCATCGCAACCTGGACAAAGAGATGATATCCAAGGTCTTCAATCTCGTTGCCCAAAAGTACGAATCTAACCATGTGATTACATGTGTTGAAGTCGAACATGGAAGAAACCACTTGATTACCAGTCATTGATGAAACCGTTAACACGTGCGAGAGAAATCACCATTGATGTCAATGACTCCCAAGGTACTTTAGTACAATCCATCGAGTGTGAATGAATGAGTTAAAGTCGAACATTCGACATAATATTTTGATCAGGGGTCAATGATGTAAACCCACTGTCGAAAGCGAGGAAACCTACCATTGAGGCATGCAAGTTCCAAGGTACCAAAGAATTTCTAAGTCTTGTTTCTGGATAATGAGCTATAGTCGACGGAACAAAACTCGTCATAGGAGGGCCTTGATATACCCCCCATCAATGACACGAAATGAGTAACATATTTTGAAGGTGAAACAGAGTATGATGTAAGTTGGAATGGACACAAGGAAGGCCGACATGGAGAGAATGAACAAATGCAGATGGCCGACTCAATAGAGGTTTCAGACTTCTCTTGAACATATGAATGACACGACCAATGATTTGGCAACATTGACTCAAAGAAGACACAGGGAATGACCTTGTAACAAATCGAATGAGAGACAAATGGCTTTCTCAAACCAGCTTCAAATAATGAATAGGGGCTGTCATGTTCAAGAGCGACACTTATTGCCAATTAATATGAAGATAAGAACATATCCTTTTCCCAAATTTTCCCCCACCATTTCTGGCGAGTACCTCTTTTTTTTTACGCAAGCTTGAGGAGGATAACATATGCTTGTTGATATAATCTTATCCTTCGGATAAGTCCTTCAGAGTATGTTTAACGAACCCTAAGAAGGAGTGGTTCGGTCCCATGATGGGTCTATCAATGTTTGTTTAACGAGTCCAGAGATAGAAAACTTGAAGGTTTTTCAGGATTATAGAGTCTGGAAAAACACTTAAAAGAGAACTCTCTCAGTTCCTTTTTCATAAAATAGTTTGATGAGACCGAAAAAGAGATAAATTATCACTCACTGGACTCTTTCTTCAAATACTTTATCGAACGTGAAAATAGCAAGGTCGCTCGACTATCTTTTCATGTTTAGAGAGTCTGAAAAGGGCTTAAAGAGGACTCCAGGGGAGTTCCTTTTTCGTATTACCTTGTTGAGCCTGAAAAAGTGATAAAAGTATGCTAGATCGCATTCTCATGTATTTTCGAGCATGAGAACGGACAAAGACCAAGCTCGAGGTTTTATACAAAAAACATAAAAAACAATTAAAACACGCGATGAAAAATAAAAATTATGTCTGCATCTCTGTACATGAACATCGAAGTCGTTACACCTGCAAAAGTTACACTCAAATGGGTATTAGGGATTAGGGTTTAATAAATAAATAATTATAAAAAACCAACGACAGTGAGGTAGGCTCTTTGTCCTCTACTCTTTCATGGTTTTATTTTGCATTTTCATTGGTAAAAATTCATTTTTGAGTTGGTTTTATGAGCCATACTTGCGCTCAACCATTCTCGTAGGTGGGCTACATAGGACTTGCGAGAATGGGTCATTCTCGCAGGTGAGCCCATAGAAGCCTGCGAGGTTCTCGCACTGTGCCTAAAGGGAACCTGCGAGAACCGCAAAGAACAAAAGTTTTTTAAAAATTTGCTCAATGAAAGAGAAGCAATTCATGAATAGAGTTACTAATCCTCTTCTTGTGATTCTTATGCAGGTATTTGGCCATCAAAATGGTTCTTGAATGGCATGAAAGGGAGCACGAAGAAGACAATGCCATTGTCGGAAATCATCCACCCACTATTGCTTCTTTGAGAAACTGTGGCCTTATGAAGTACTTTCGTATCCCGGGCATGAGGTCCCAAGTCAGGTTATTAGAGTACCTTGTGCACATGTGGGATCCCGATCAGTAGGTATTCCATGTAGGGGTCCACACACTGTCCTTAAATATTGAGGACATTTACTTCTTGACTGGATTGTCACGGCGAGGGTACCACGTGAACCTGACTGGTAGCAGAGGTGGTGGGTTTCCCATGAGTGAGTACTGTCGCTTACACTGTGTTCCTGAGGCAGAGAGGAAGAAAGGGAAAGTAGCTATTTGGGGAGTACGGGATTTGACCCTCCATACTATCTTTTTCACCATAGCTCGGATGGCTGGGAGTTTTTCTCCTCACATGGCGCTACAAAGTTACTTCCAGTATGCCATAGAGTGTACTGAACCTCAGGTTTTTAACTGAGCAGATGCTGTGCTTCGTAGTATGAAAATGCAGTTGACCAAATGCAGACGAGGCAACCTGAAGCAATTCAGGTATGGATCTTTGTTAGTGTCCTTCTTTCTCGAGAGGGTTCCATTACTGAGGCTGCAGGTTGAGTGGAATTTATCGGCTCCCAGGGATCCAAGAATGCTGAGATGGTGTCAACTCATGGCCCGACACGTAGCTGTACCAATCATCAAGTATGATGATACCTTCTTTGACTAGCTTCGACCATAGATGTTGATGGTCGATGATTATGCGTATTCCAAGTTGGATTTTTAAGGAGATCCGAACTTAGTACTGCCAGAGGATGCTCAGTGGGGGGAACTTGGTAAGAAGTACACACATTTTTTCTTTTTAAATGTTTTTGTTAATTTTATCATATTCAAATGTTTTTTTTTATATGTTCATCCAAAGACTAAATACAAAATTCGTTGTTGATGACACAGATGTGGGACCTTACTGACCTCCTCGTACTTCTCCCATTCAGCGGCGAGGAGAGGTAGTGCTAGTGCCACAATGGGACGCCGAGGATTATCAAGCAGTGGAACAAAACCTAGAGGGTTTGCCATCAGATATTACAGACATGCCTCTTGGAGAGGTTCCATGACGTCATTAGCGTCACACAGTAGGAGTGTTAGAGTCCATAGGCCGACTTCTCTGTAGGGTTTCCCGGGTAGTTGTATGTTACCATGAACGTCATCCATGACGTCATTTTGTAGAAGCTATGAGCTTCAAATTTTGACATTTTGGTCTTCGGACAAATTTTTTTGTAAAAAACTCTTTTGATCATTATATATACAGACGGCTTCTACCGGTTTACCTTGTATTGTGTGAAAATTGATGTGATTCATTATAAATGATCCAAATTTTTGTCTAATACATAGTTAGCCAATGCATCTGTTAATGTATTTAGACATCTAGGAATATGTTGATATTCAATATAATCAAAATAACGTTCCAAGAGGCGAATTCGCAAATACACCCATAACAAAGTAGGACTTCAAATAGTATAGACATTACTTAACTGCATTACTACAAGCTGCGAATTGAGTCGCACAACCAAATGACGAATTCCAAGTGAGATAACATCAATCAACAACTCGATAACGACACTATACTCTGCAATGTTGTTGGTCACACGGCCGAGACACACACCTCATAAGGAGACAAGTTCGTTTGTAGGGGCGTAAATTTCCCATGCAACGGAAGCAAGGTTCTGAGTAGTACGACTAGCGCCATCAGCAAAGCCAATATAGGGTAGCGAAGACTCCAACATCTAGAAATCAAACACAATGTCACATAAGGGCAGAGACCAGATAATGAAAAAAGAAAGCTATAGTAACACACAAGAAGTATGATACAATAAAAATACAAGTACTCGTGCACAAATGATTTTATGCATAGTACTTCTTCAAGTACAACCCATTCCTGGGTTCACTCAAAGGGATACCATCGTAATCTACTAACTCATAAGATCCTTTTTCCAAAACTCGTCGAACGATATAAGGACCTCACCACATGGCTTCAAATTTTTCAGCTCCTAGCATATCTCGATCTTGTTCATAGAGGAGAACGAGATCTCCTTCAGAGAAAATGTGAGGCTTGACATGTTTGTCGTATTGGGCCTTGACACATTTTTTCTGGGCTTCTATAACTAGGGTAGCATCGCATTGAGTTTCATCTAATTGCATAAGATACAATAGACGTTCTTCCTCAGCAGAAGTGTTTGGTAGGAGTTCAAGAACTAGTTTTAAAGAGGTATCTCGCATTCAATTGGGAGAATGGCTTCCAAACCATAGACTAACCGGAAAGGTGTAAACCCAGTAGCGGACTTGACGGATGTTCGGTAAGCCCACAATGCTGAAAACAACATTGTGTGCCAACTTGTTTTGTGAATCCATATCATTCGTCAAAGCATAGTTATGAGAACTTTGTTAATTGCTTCGACCTGGCCATCGGCTTGTGGGTAATAGGGCATTGAGTTTTCATGGCGAAGACCCAAATTTTCAGTAAGTTTGGACATCATGAAGTTTCTAAAGTGGCTACCGTGATCAGTGACGATAGCTTGGGGGAAACCAAAACGAGCTATGACGTGATTAAAAATGAATAATGCTGTGGTCTTTCTCATGTTGTCAAATGTCGGCATCGCCTCGGCCCATTTTGTAAAGTAATCGACGACTACAATGATGTAACCATGCCCCCTGACCGAGTGAGGGTGACATGTCAGGAAATTGATACCCCATTTCGCAAAGGGACCAACGGAGACCACAGGGTGAAGAGGAGTAGGATGTGACCATATTTTCTGAGTATAGGTCTGGCAAGCATGACATTTTTGAACGGCGGTTATGCAGTCGTCAAATAAAGAAGGCCAAAAATACCTTGCTTGTAAGATCTTCTGGGCAGTAGCATACCCAGACATATGACCACCACAGGCTCCAGAATGACAGTCATTCAGAGCTTTCTCGACTTCATTGAACATTAGGCAACGTCGAAAAACAGAGTCAATCCCCCAACGATAAAGAGTATCCCCAAGGATAATGTATTGACGGGCTTGATAGCGTATGCGACATCGGTCAGTACTAGACAAAGTTGGTTGGAAATTCTGGGTTTGGAGATATATAATGATATCACCATACCAAATATCATCAGTGTTGATAAGGAAAATAGATTCATCGGGTAATGAATCAGCTGCTACATTTTCCATTGCAGAATAGGGAAAGTTGCATATCAACTCAACAAAAACTAAGGACTTCTTGGACTTGGCGCATTCGAATTCCAAGTCAAACTCCTAGAGTATCACAATCCATTTGGAGTATTTGACCCCTATCAATTGACGTGTAAGAATGTGTTGCATAGGGTTGCAGTGGGAAATCACTGTAGTCTTGCACGAGAGGATATAATGCCAGAAGCGTTGGACGGCTTGGACGACAGACAAGGCCAGTTTTTTGACATGTAAATACTTGATTTCAGTAGGCATTAGACTTCAACTCAAGTAGTAGATAACATGTTCGTCGTTAGCATCATCCTCTTGGACGAGAACCATACCAATGGTGTAATTTGAGGCAACAAGATAGAGGAAATAATCGCGACTGTAATCGGGGGGAAAAATAAGCGGGGCACGCGTTAAGGACAACTTCAAAGCTTCGAAAGCATTGTTGGCGATGGTATCCTAGACGAACTCTGAACCCTTTTTTAAGAGCCGCGTAAATCCACGAGTTATCTCAAAATAATTTGGGATAAAATGATGAAGAAAGATTGCTTTCCCCTGCAAACTTTGCAACTGGCAAAGTGTAGAAGGAGGAGGGAGATTAAGGATTGCCTCAACCTTTAAAGGATCCACCCGGATCCCTTGACATGAAACTATAAAACCTAGAAGTCTGTCGGATTCCACACAGAAAATGCACTTATGAGGATTCAAACGTATACGGTAGAACCGACAGCGGACGAAAATGGCTCGGAGTTGGGTTGGATGATTGACTCGGCACATTGAGTGAGCGGGTAAATCGTCCAAATAGGGTTGAACGATGTGCTTGATATCATGGAAAGCATAAGACATAGCGCGTTGAAAAGTGGCACCAACGTTCTTGAGACCAAAAGAGAGTTTTCGATAGGCAAAAGTACCCCAAGTACAAATAAAAGCGGTCTTATGTTGATCCTCGAGAACAATGTTGATTTGATTATACCCAGAGAAACCATCCATCAGGGAGAAGATTTCACTTCCGGCGAAATTGTCGACAATTTGATTGACAAAAGGGGTAGGAAAGTTGTCTTTGGGACAAGCTTTGTTGATATCCCTATAATCAACGCATTCACGAATTGTGCCTAGTTTCTTGTCGATCGGGACAAGATTGGAAACCTAGTTTGTGAGAGCCACCAGATAAATAAAGACGACTTTAAGAAGTTTCTCGACTTCGAGTTTGATAGCAGCCACTTTACGTGGGTGAATTGGACGAAGGTGTTGCCGGACGGGTTTAGCGTCAGGGTATGTCTTTATCTCATGTATCACAATCTCAGGGTCAATACTCAGCATTTCTTTATAGCTCCAAACGAAGATGTAACGAAACTCTTTGAAAAGGGATGTATAGGTGACGATTTCGTCAGAAGAACACAAAGCTCCAATATGGACATTTTCAACAATTCCAGGTTTGACGGATATGTCAAGGGGAATAGTGGGTGAGTTATTGCTTAAGTTCCCTTCAGAAAACACATCGTATGTGGACTCGGGAACGATGGAGACGACGACAACGATCGACGGGGTCAAGATCCGTTGGTAGTTCTCAATGGTATGTTTCTCCAGAAAGAGGATGGAACGATGATGTCCATCGTCCCAAGAGGTGTCTTCCATGAAAGATATGATCATCTCGTCTATGGGAAAGATGACACGAAAAGGATTGGGAGACAACTGACCAAGAGATGGGGTAGAAGGCGTTGCCGATTGAATGGCCTGATAGACAGATTCGACCGGACTTAATGACATTTCGTCGCCATAACGAAGATGATCTCCAGGGTTAGGTACTATCCATGGGTCATGAGATGCAGGAAGTTCATGAATCAATGTGGATATCATGTTGATTGAAGCAACAGACGAACATGGAATATCGGGCGGTAGAATGGGGAAAGTACCCATTAACGAAGAGTCCTTGAGAAGGCCTACACCAATGTTCTCATAACCCGGGGGAGTTTTAGCGATGAACGGTACGTTGCCAGTACGAGTATCGAAATTAAAGAAGGCGAGTTGGTCGACGGTGACGACCTTACCTTGATGTGGGAAACGTACCACATGGAAAAGAGTCAACACAACTATGCGCATGGAATCGATCCAGCTACAACCAAGTAGAAGATTGTAATCAAGGGGATTGTCAAAGACTTCCACTTCGACTTGGACTGTTTTTCCTTATAACGTGATAGGAAATGAAGGAAGGACACCGTAGGGATTAAAATTGGATCCATTGAAGGCTTTAAGAGTATTTTGAGATTCATTCAAAGGGGGAGAGTCGATGGCTTTCCAACAAGCAAGAGACATAACACATGTCGAGGCACCCTCATCGATAACGGTTCGGAATTTTTTTTTGTCAAAGACAATTACTTGGATCTGGAATGTGAGTTGAGGGGGTAACCTTGGAATGTGATCTTCCAAGTCAAAGATTATTAAATTCGTATCCATCGGGTCGATTCCACTGACAGCTTTCAACAGGGTCTTCCATTGTGTAGGACAACTTTGAAGGACTTCAAGGGCTGACATCGCAGAGGGTTCTTGGGCCAGATATTCAACAATGCTATAGTTTTGGGTAGCACGAGCATGAGGATTGAAAGCCGATTTCCGAACGACGCCCTTTTGGGGGGGTCAAAGAACTGTGTCGAGGCTCGGTCATTCGAGATGAAGAGGACCGTTGGTAGGTGGAGTCACAGGAGAGGGTTGTACCAAGGAAGGAGGTAGATCATCAACCTTCTCTTTAGAGTGAGAATAATCTCTGGCTCGAGTAGTGAGTGCAATGTCGTTTTTCTTTGAATCGCCAGTACACATCAAAACATAGGATGTAGTAGAATATGAGGGTTGGTCATGAATGACCAACTGAGCCTGTTGTTGAGACGGGAAGGGTTGGGACAAAACGACTGGGGTAGGTGGTTTTGGAGCTCCTTGAAGGAACTTAGTGACCTCGGTGCGTCGTGGACAATCCTTCATGTAGTGATCATCACCACAGATAAGACAAGGGTATTGAGGTTTGTGCTTATCCTGATCGTCAATAGGGGTAGTTTTGGTTCACTTTGCTTGAGAAGTATTTTTGTCCTCCTTATTCTTACCGCTTCTCTTTTTGGATTTTTTTTACCGGCTGGGGTAGATTGAACTACATTTACCTCAGAAGTCTTATCGGTGGGAGGGGTAGGAGACGGAGCATTTTGAACATTAGAAGAAGCAGGTTTGGGGTTTGTGCTTGAGGCAGAATGTGGTTGGGCCTGGAAAGTGCCAATCACACCGTCAGTTGCATGCGAAGCTACTGGAGTAGTTGAAGTGGTGGAAGTGGAAGGACGAGGTAAGTCAGGTAGTAAATCGTAAAGGGTACCCATTTGCGAGTAAACGAGGTCAATATATTGAGAACGACTTATAGCCTGCTCTTCCATGACTACTCCACCCATGGTGATGTCACGATCGATGTCGTTCACAAATGATTTTGTGAACCATTCTGCTAGTAACTGATCGGTGCTAGTAACTGATCGGGGAGTTCGAGTTTAATGAGACGTCGTCTCCGGCGCTACTCATGAATGTGATCGGATATATGTGTGGCTTTGTTCTGTTTGAAGGAATTCAAAATCTTGGTCCCCGTGTCATAACGAATCGGTAACTGGTAGTGTGTGAGGAAAGCCATAGCTAGGGTGTTGAAGTCAGAGAAGAAACCTCGTGGAAATTCTATATACCACTTCACAACAGAACCTG
The DNA here is from genome assembly GCA_009831015.1 of Picea engelmannii. Classification (NCBI taxonomy): domain Eukaryota; kingdom Viridiplantae; phylum Streptophyta; class Pinopsida; order Pinales; family Pinaceae; genus Picea; species Picea engelmannii. The sequence goes on along the minus strand of ML778275.1, from coordinate 462,391 downwards.
TGAGGGTTCATTGAAAAAGACGTAAACGAATAGAGTCATCCATCAACGAGTTGGATGAACACCATAGGTGAAAATTCATAACGTGATTGTTTGGGTCCTCTCCCGCTTTTCCGTCAAATTTAGGAATGTCCGATGGTAGCTTGGCTGGTATAGCAGGCCATTGGGGAGAGTGACGAATTGGATCATTTAAAATCCTTGACAAATCCGGAAGATCCAAAGTGGCTATAAAGGGTAACTGTCAATTCACCTGTGGGTACTGGTGGATTTGGGGAGGAATTCCTGTCGGCAAACTAGTAGGACCATAAGCAGTCTGCATATAATGTGAATACCCAGGCAGATTCGGTGGTGGTTGAAGAGGATAGTAGCTCATAGGATTGTACCCTGGAACAGGGACTGGAGTTTGAGCATTCAAGCCCCAAATAGGATTGAACGAACCTGGATATGGTTGGCCCATACTAGGGGGTATCACAGATGCAGCCGAAAACTGCTGCGCCCCATTCGATTGTGGAAGATGTTGTATCAACTGATTCCAATATTGAGCCAAGGATGGAGGTATGTTTTGACCATAAGGTGGGGTCGGTCCTCCCATCGAAGTTGATGTTCCAATTGGGGGTAGTGTGCCAATTGGGGGTTGTGTTCCAATTGGGATTTGCATGCCAATAGGAATTTTCCCACTGAGAGGGGGTTGAGTCATACCACCTTGATGAAATTGTCCACCAACATGAATCTAGTAATTTGGTGTGAATGACGAAATAGTTCCACTAGGATAAAGACTGCCAGTAGAAGACGAAGAAGGTCCTCCAAAAGGAAATTGAGGGAGTGTTGGAATAAAACTGGGAAGAGAGTGCCAAGAAGAAGAAGGACCACCAGGAGAGCCGGATGGGGTTTGCGTAGGAGTGGGAATGGAAGCATTCAACGCACGGTATCCAAGTGGTAGTGTCAGAGTGACATTGGGTGTTCGCGGTGTGCTGATGGGAGCGAGACTAACCGTAGTAAACCCGATTGGAGCACTCGTAGTATTTGTGAGATGGGCCATTTTGGCAGGGATGATAAAGTGATAGGTGGTAGTAAACGGTACCGTCTCTGGGCTAGAGATTTCAGAAATCACTGGTGGGTTGATTTTGGAAATCACAAGTGAACCTGGACCAAAAAGGTCCCGTAAAAAAATGCCCGTAGACCAAAAAAGATCTTGGCCTTCTATGCCTGGAAAGGGTCCAACTGGTGATCCAGAAGATGTAACAACTAAGTTTCCGGAATAATTCAGTCACATAAATGGTTGCTCAGAATCAGGGTGAAGTCGAAAGTCCTCTCGAGTATTGGTGATTCAGAAATGTTCGAGAGAGTCAGTTCATTCCACTTGTGGCGTGGTGATGACTGGGACTTCACTTTGCCGAGGAGAGCCCTCAGGTGTACTTGTAGGCAAGGGTTGAGAACCTTCCAGATGCTCTGGAGATAAACCCTGCATTCTACGTGAACACCATGGAGGAGCTATTGTAAACGAGTGATAAACTTCACGAAGAAAATTGTATGGTCAACTTTGGTAAACAAACAACATGCACTAGTAAACAAAATCTAGGAAGCAACACCAAGCAAACAAGTCCTTCTAATTCTGAAGTCACTAGTTGGTGATGAAATCCAACGTCGTGACAACGAGACGAGAAGGGGCTGGTCTAGGGGGGGAAATTTATGCTGACGACCTGCTTAATGGACTTACACCCTGGTGCAAGCTCCCACACATAATTGTGGGTATACCCTCCAAGGAGCCCGAGTGAGTGTGGTCAACGTCAATTGCAGGTACCCTGAAGAATTTCCCCTTCACAGTCACCTCGTGTAAGAACCTAGAAAGATAGGCCACTGAGGTTACCACCAACAACAATAAAGCATGGGGGGACAGTCGACAGTCCGATCCACACGCAAGGGCAGGGTATCTAGCCTGAAATCAAATCAAAAGGCTTCCACTCATCATTGTGGGTATACCTCCGAGTGATCCCCGTAATACGTGCAATTTCTACACCAATATCAACAAAGCAAGGTGAGTAACTCTGCCAATATCAATGTGACCTCGTGTTTGACCCTTGTGTGAGAAGGGCTTCCCAGGACAAGATGTTGCAAATGAAATTTAACACTCCCTAACACAAGATGCTATTGTGTGTTTTGTTCTTTTGGAGAGTGTATCTCTCTTCCTAATCCAAAGCGCTAGCCTAGCTAAATGTTGGTGTAATAGAGCCCTAGAAAAGAGTTACTAGGTAAATTTTACAATTGCACTGTGTTATTAAGAGCTATTGTTACTCAAAGGAAATAGAGATGAAAATTATGTTGTATAAGACTCTGACCCAACGATGCATGGATGAGAATGAAATATATCAATTTTCGTTGAATGAATCCTATGTATGGGAGGGAGAGATAAGTTTTCTGGATCAAACTTTGAACTACAAGACACAATTTCCTTTAAAATGCAATTGCAACAAATCACGTCAAAAATAACAATTCTCTATTGTTTCTTTTTCAATAATTTCAACAATTGATTTTCAATGTTTTCGAAAACGAAAATGCTTTTGAAAGAAAAACTTTGCTCACTTTTCAAAAAGGACCCACACCATGATGGTGAGAGGGTAGAAAACCAAAAACCAATAAACAAACAATAGACAAAAAACCCAAACCACTCTTTCAATGGAAACAAAAATAACAAGCAAACCAAACTAGTCTTTTCAATTGCATAAGAAAATTGATCTTTCAAAGAATAAGCAAATGACAAAGACAAAGAAACTCAACTTTCAACCGATCGTCGGTCCTTAACCAAACAAGAACACTCAGATTCCGAAATCAGAGAGTATAGCTTTGCCAAGAAAATTCAAGAAATGAAAGTCAAGAACAAGTGACAGGAAGAGCCTTTGAAATCCTAAGACTATTCGCACAAAAAAACAAAGACAAGAGAAACATCAACCAATGGTCCAAGAAACTCTTATTAGGCACATATACTGATCTGAGCAGTTGATCATGCCAAAGTCTTAAAGAATTTTTTTTTAAAAAATGGATTCGCAGGCTGAGAGTGTTACACAGTGCGAGAATAGGTGATTCTCGCAGGTGGGATTTGAGCTGAGTGCGAGAACCTCGCACTGAACCTAAAAGCAGGGTGCGAACTCAGTATATTCTCGCAGGCTACTGTGGAGTGCAGTGCGAGAATGTCTGAAACTAGTCAAATTTTTGGAAAAATACACAAAATTTGAAGAGGCCTTTGGACCTAGAGGGTCTATCAAGGTATCCTGAAGACTTAGAGATTGATATGAATGGAGAAAAGTAAGGCAAGAGCAAATGGCCAAGGAAAAATACCAAAAACCATAAAGAAAACGGGTTATCCCCAGTTGAGTCACCAATTTTGTTATCGGAATAATCGGTAGGTGCAGACACTAACAGATCTCCCTAGATCCACCTGTATCTAGAACAAAACAGGACAGGACATGACTCTTTCCCTAAGTTTTGACCATTGAATTATCTAGTAGGAAGGAATGAGTAACATACATTTGTATTGCTTCCTAGGGTCTTTGTTGCTCCCTCTTTGCTCCAGTGCTCTCGTGAGGTCAAGACCAAGACAACACAAACCAACCAAAGTGAAGATAGTAAAATATATTCAATTGTCAACTTATGTGTATGATCAAGGAATTACACAATAAAGTGAGAATATATTTATGGGAAAGGGACATGCCACTGGAGATTACAACCTGATCTCCTTGATGTCGCAAGATTCCTTTCGATGGCTCTTGGCTCCAACACACACACTTGCTCGATCCTTGCATGAAGAAAATCAAAACCTCTTGATAGACTTGCTAGAGTCTTGAAGCTAATGTTCAAGCTAAGCTCTTCACACAATTCTTTCACCAATTCTCCAATGAATCTTGCTTAACCTTTTCCATGAGAATTCCATCAATATATAGGAGAGAATGAGATGGTTACTTGGATAATAATGATCACACAATATCAGGGAATCTAGTACAACGATAACCATTCGAATGCCAACCCATTCTTCTAGAAGATTCCCTTCTAGAACCATCGAGAATTCACCTTTTTCCAAGCTTTAGAGAAGGATCGCACCCTAGCTATGTTGCATAGTGTGAGAAGTTCGCACCCTAGATTAAGGCAGCCTGCGAGAATGGGTCATTCTTGCACCCTGGTATATTAGCAACTTACGAACTCTCTTCAAAAGTATGTTTTTTGAGAAGAGATGAATGTCAATTTACTTAGGAGAAATTTCTTATGAGAAGCCTGAGTACACCATCATCAATACACCATCATGATGACCAAAATCATGGGTAACAGGATCCACAGCTCAGAGTGTGTTGTTCAAACCCTACCAAAGGGGAATTAGCATGCCTCTGAGCCCGGGGGGCAGGGGGGTGGATTTGAGGGGATAATAAGTCATTTTGAAACTTAGACATGTCCCTCCAAAATTATATAAACCAGTTGTTAATGTAAAAAAATGTGTGATAAGTTACTATATAAATAAATGCTTGGAAGTAGTATATGTACTTGGGTGGTGCTTGTACCTAGAAGGTCGATAGGATTCATGATAGGTATGATGGAAAAATTGACTCTTGATAATGAACCTTTTCAATTTCCTTACCCTGTCATGTTTCACCATGATGATTGAATAATTGTATCAAACAATTTAATAAATGAACGAAATAAGGATTAGACAAAATATAAGAGAAACTATACCCATATGTGCTTTACAAAGAAATAATTTTAAAAAAATATCGATGTTCTAGGTGACATTACAAATGGTATTAGACCATGGTTCAAACACTACGACCTTATGGGCTCAAAATAATTGACTTCAATTATAGTTTTTCCCATATCTGTTATTTGAATCGAGAACATGTGTCATGGATATATAACTTGGAAAATCAACACCAAGTGGCCCACAGATGTATGTGGATTTAAACAATGAACAACCACATGATAAATTTATAGGACTATTGGAAACCATGCATAACATAAAACCAAAATTACAAAGTATCAAGGTAGATAATGAAAAACTAGTCAAGGCTAGTAAATAACAAGAAGAGTTGAATGAAATCCTACTTAAAAACATTACTGATATGAAATGGTTCAGAAACATAGGAGGAACTTCTGGAAATGTTAAAAAGGAACTATCAAATGAAGAGTCACAAAAGTGAAAAGACTATCTAACAATTAGTGATAAAACAAAGCTATTAACTGAAGGAAATAGTGAGGACAACTATGAAGCAACACCTTATAGAAGACTGTACCCAAAAACAAGAAAAGGAAATTGCATGAGCACGAATTGTTTAGTGAATTTAAAAAGATTATACCGCCTTGTTTTGATAGTGATCTTGAGGAGGGAGAAGAAGCTTGGCTTCTGAATATGAGTAAATACTTGCAAATCTACAATTACCCAGGAAATTTGAGGGATAGATTAGCTGTGTACCAACTGAATGGTAAAGCTGGCATTTGGTGGCAGGAAACAAAAATATTTAATAAGATCAAGAGTAGTCAGTTGAAATGGAAATTATTCAAGAAATATTTTAAACAAAATTATCAAATAGAATGGTACTATGATGAAAAGGATAAGGAGTTCCATGATCTTAAGCTAGGACATATGAACATTGAGGACTTTATCACCAAGTTTGTAAATTTGATGAGATATGTACCTTACCTTAGAGAGGAGAAGGAAAAATTTCAAAGGTTCATGAGCTATTTTCCTTGGGAATACAAAGAGAAAATTGATTTTTTAAAACAAAAGACAATGGATGAAGTAATAAGGAATGTTAAATTATGCTTTACTCAATTTAAACAAAGGTTTGAAAATGCAAAAAAATGGAAGAATATAAACACGAACATGTTTGATCCTAAGAAGAAACGATTTAAGAACCTCAACAACCATTACATAGTGCACCAATTAGGAGAAATTGATTCATTGGACAAAAAAGTGTATCAGTTTAGAATAGTAACAATCCTACGGATTTGGTGAACAAGAAAATTAGGCCACCTCTATAGTTTTGGGGTTGCAAAGAACCTCATTTATATCGAGACTGTACTTTAAATAAAAACAAAATTAGGTAGTACATAATATACAAGAAGCAACACAAATAAATGAAATTGTTATAAGTATTCATAAGATCAATGCTCCCCTGGAAAATCGACAAGCTAACCATCAATCCTCCATTGTTGAGATAGAAGGTACGAGTAATCATAAAACCATATCCATTTTAATAGACCTAGGTGCAAGTCTAAGTTATATTTCACCTATAGTAGTAGAAAACTGTAAACTAGATAAAATCAAACATAAGAAGTCTTGGCTAGTTCAGTTAGCTACATGAATGAAATGAAAAATTGTTGAGTTGGTAAATGATTGTATGATTAGTATGTACATAATGGAGACAAAGGTAGATATAAACATTTTAATTTTGGGATGTTATGATTTACTCATAGGCATGGACTAGTTGGAAAAACATTAAGCTATTGTAAATTGTCATGACAAGACTTTTAATTGTTTAGATGATTATGGAAAAGGTAGAACAGTAAAATGAATACCACAAGGAGATCAGTGAGACAAATATATTCCCTACAATTAAAAATAAATGCAAGGACATACTATGATATTTTTTTGTGCATGTATATGAAAATTTTGAGAAAATGAACAAGAGCTTGTTAACAAACGACCCACTACTGAAATATTTCTAGGATGTGCTTCCGGAAGAAGTTTCAGGATTACCTCTTGGAAGGGAAATGGATTTCACCACAGGCTTAGTACTTGGATTTTCACCGGTGTCTAAGGAACTGTACTGAATGAGTACTCCAAAACTAATTGAAATTAAGATCCAACTTCAAGAGCTGATGGATAAGCAATATATCAGACATAGCGTGTCTTTGTGGGGATCACCAGTCTTGTTTTTTAATGTAACAACCCTCACTGTTACGACTACAAGAGACATACATCAGGAAAAAAAATTGTAATAGGAAATTAACATCAACAATATAAATTATAGAAACACAACTCGACGAAATCATAATGAATGAATTGCACGCAACACATAGTCATAATCATATCATACTACAACCACCACATCCACAATTTAGCAGCGACATATAATAAATCATCATCATAATTGAATAAAAACACAAAGTTACAACATCTCCCTACTCATCATTGAAATAAATAACAACACCATCAATGCGTCAACGAAGGATGGCGACACATAAACATAAATAACATAACATATTAATACGTCATGAAAGCTTGAAGCAATTTACAACAACATTCAATCAGATAAAGAATATAAATGACTACCCTCCCAACCTACCCTACAAGGTTAGGACCTCCAGGACACATAAGCAACGCTCAAGCCCAGGTTCTAATTGATTTTAACCATTTAAGGTCTCAAGGATGGCGATTGTTCTGAGGAATAAGAAGGTGTCTACATTCCACTAGCACAATCAAGTCCAAACCATCTATGCTAAATCAACAACATCAACGATAATCAATTACATCAATACATCAATCCTAAACCACGATTAAACATGATGCGTGAGTAATTATTTGCATAACACATCATAGGCCACATTAAATCCAAAGTGCAAATCAATTATCAGTTATTAATTATATTGCGTGTGAGCATTTATTCAATTAATCCATCATTTACACATCACAAATGAAGACACATGAGATATCGACCATATTTCGCAAGGCGCAAGAGAATATAGTTAATAATTCAACCATACTTCAACAATATTTAAAGGTGCAATAGTAACCAATTTCTAATTCAATCATGCATCATCAATATTATATGGCGCAATAGAGATCCAGTTATTAATCCATCAAACATTAGAAATTTTAATGGCACAAGAAATAACTATTAATCAAAATGCATTACACTATAATTTATTTCGCGCAAGATGTCTAATGTCTACAAACCATTCATTACATTATCCTTGTAATGCGTGCAGGAAGTCTAACTACTTAACTAGTCATACACCATCATTAAATTCATGGCGCAATTAACCTATCCACCTTAACTTCAAGGTGCATGGGAATAATCAGGTTTATCAATGTTTATCAATGGTGCAATGCAATTACAGATTTTAATTACATGGTGTGAAGTAAAACAATTTTGAAATCAAACATATATTCACCTAAATAATCATATGACAACAAACACTAATGGCACCAGAGTAACACATTCTGAAACACTCATTTGTCATTTTGATTTAAGCGTGCAGGAGATATAATCAAATATGGAACAACCAATCATAACAACCACTATGCAAGGACTTTGAGTTACTTACATATCCAATTTACACACTAAAAGAAGGTCTGTCATGTGCAAACAATAGAGACATCTTATGTTAACTTATATAGTCATGTATGAGGAACTAAATCAATTAATCTTGGACATCAAGGATGCAACTAAAATCAAGGGAATTAATGATGCATGGCCTCATAGATTAAGGTTAGGAAAAAGGGCAATGGTCGGCACTCGAATCTCTAGGTAAACACACAACACAAGCTCAAATTTATGAAGGATTTTATATCACAATTCCTAGGAGATGTATAGGATAAAAGGGAATTAATAAGGAAATAAGGATAGGGTAAGAGAGGTAATAACAAATGAAAGGTAAAAGACTGATAATTATTGCAATAAGAAATTAGGATTGCAAGGTAATAAGGACTGCAAGTCTGTAGGGTAAAAGACTGCAAGGTAATTACAAAAATTTAAATGGGATATGCCTACTTGTAAGGGTGGTTAAATTTACAATGCAAGGCTAAGAGCACCAAACAGATTACATCGTAGGCGCATATTAAAAACGTCGAGTAAGCAATGTAAAATTCCAGAAGTTCCCCCCCCACCCCAGCATGCAAGAATCAACACCAGAAAAAAAATGCATGGAAGGGAAATGTACCACGTAGTCTAGTAACGGATGGACACTGAGCTCTTGGCAGAGAATTTTGGTGCACGAAGGTGGAAGACGCTGAACCTTGGGCAGCGAAATTCATGGGTGAGAAGATACTCTTGATCAGATGAAAATCGCTCAAACAAAATTCTGATTTTCCTTTGGGGGTTGGGCACATGCCCTAGGTCTAGTTCGCTCAGATAAATATCGTTTCAACTCCAGAAATAACTACAGAAAAGAATGTGGAGATGAAGGGAACGGTTGAAAAAAGAATAAGGGAGAAACATTGCTCAAATTTAAAGAAAAATGTTGGGAAATAAGGTATAAGGGTTCACTGGGCATGGTAACTAAAATCGCTGATCATGAAGGTAAAATTCACTATGGTAAAGAGTGGGAAAATCGTAGTGTTATGGAGGGACATTCCGCTAGGTGAATTTTAGAATGAAATGTTGTGTAAAAACACCAAATCGTAGAGCATTAAGGGTGCAAAGGCCATAAGACAAGGAGAACGTAGGGACAATTAAAAATGTGTTGTTGAGTAAAAATAAAAATAAAAATGCAAAGCATCTCGCTGCTCATACACACTGGAAAATGGAAGGAGGCATAGAGCCCTAGGCTAATGAATTCATTGTATAAGAAATGAACGATGGGTTAATTTCAGAATAACATTGAAAGGAAGGGTATATATATATATATATATATATATATATATATATATATATACATCCAGCAAAAACGTAGAGAAGGAGATTCGATTTTCCTGAGAAAATTTAAGAACGAAAAGATGAGTGAAGGTACATAATAATCGCAAAGGTAAATTTCTGAGTAAAAGTAAACAAACGCTAAGACTTAAAAGTAAAATCGTTGAGCTATGACTGGAAAAATCGTTGAGTTCTATGGGCAACTCGGAGGGATATAAAGAAATGGTTTTTTTGGGCGAGGAGAGAGATTTCTTTTGTTGGGAAAGGGAACGACATTGGGCTTAAGCTCGCCACACAAAAAAATGAAGGGTTAGATGGAAATCTGGGTGAATTCCCCACAGTGAATAATCCACGAAATTGAGCACATGAATTCACAAATTCAAGGTGTAGAAATGCTGAGTGAAAAGAAAAATAAGTTGTGCGAAAATGTTTGGGAGCAGGGATAAAAGTATTGGGTGAAGGCGTCGAAAAAATCAGATGTAACCAAAGTTTCAAGCTTGGGATTCGCCAGGGAGGAAAGGCATTAGAAAAGCAATGAACAATCCATTAAAAATTGAGCGCGATGGATTTACCAAGGAGAAAACAGCTCAGACAAAGGATTAACATACTTGCGCAAATTTGACGGAATGATGCAAACCAATAGCATTTAAAATTCAGGGTTTGGGTTTCGCCAGTGGGAAGGAGAATCAATAAGAAATGTGGAAACATAAGGCTGGTGGATTGTAATAACCCTAATTTTCACCAGATATGCTTACTTGGCATTAGGCCATCTCATTTTACATCTTTTGCCAAGCCACTACTGAACAACTTCTTAAAAAACACCCGTTTTGAAGGCACACGTACCTTGCTCCACTATTGCATGCATGTGTACACTAGCTGACCCACTACAACCCATGTATACCTAAAAATCCACGAAAAATAGAAAGTTGCAGATGGAACACATAGTTTTGGGTAAGTTACCTAAATCATTTGACCGCCCATAGTCGGTCACTCGACCAAATACCTAGCCCTTCTAGCCTATAAAAGAAGGGGTAGGGGTCCCATTTGGAGGGAGGAAAATAATTGTAAAGAAAATCTACCCGATTTTGCATTCCCTTTTCTTCAACCTTTTGCAGCCATTGTGTGAAGAGAAGAATATACAAAAGAAGTTGGAGCACAGTTGAAGAGGAGCCCAAGACCAAGTTCAAGGATTAGTGGCCGATCTCACTATTGTAAGTTACTGTTGTGAGATTAATAAAAGAAGTACTTTTCCCGTCCTGCCATATGAGGTTTTTAATGTTTAAATATTGATTATATTTTGATAGAATCTCTAACCCATTAGTTCATAGATCATATGCATGTTTGGATTTCTTTGTTTGTCTATTTATGAATGTAGGTCAGCTTTGGGAGGAGATTTGCAGTCAAGGAGCGATTGAAAGTTAAAGTATCGACATCAAACATGGAAACTAAGGTACAATAACTTGATCTTTTTAACCTTATATTTACATATGAATAATGGGGTTTATGATTGGGATGATGGTAAAAATTAAGAGACTTTAGTTCATTTTTGCATGCATTAAAGAACCCTTAATGCTAGTCCGTGGGGGAATTTCCCACCCACAATAGAATTGGCAACCATACTGGGGAAATCTCTAGGGTTTTTGGGTGTTTTAAATTCGTTTTATTACCTTTTTTTCTGAGTTTCTGAAAGAGCTTGAGCTAGTAGGGATTCTGGTCTTCCATACTATTACTCCCTTCTTTCATTACTCGATTGTTTTTCTTCTTTTTTGGGAAGTCACAGAGGTGCACACGACTTATAGTGGGCCTGCACGCGTGCACATGCACCCTACCTTTATACAGCCCGCGTGCATACGCTGGCTGATGAAGTGTTAGTTGCGTGCTTCAGTTCATTTTTTTTTTTAAGAGAGGCAGTCATCCTGTTCCCTGTCAAAAGTGATCCTTCTAAGGGGTTTTCTAGATTGAGTTATGGTCTCTGTTGTTGCAGTTTGTAGCCTAGGTATAACCTCATATTAGCTTGTTTTTAACAAAGTTTTCTTGCATCTTTTTATGTCAAAGTAAGTTTCTGTGTCTTCAAGGGATTCTGGTTCTCAATACCAGTGTTCCATGCCAGAGTTTGATTTCTTGTTTTTCAATTTTTGAGGAGTTGCAGAGGTGCACGTTGCATGCAGTGGGATTGCATGCGTGCACACATGCCCTGACCTTGCACAACACTTGTACATATGCTGGTTGTTGAAATGTCATTAGCGTACCTGTTGAGAAATGTTTTTTTTAGAAGAGGAAGTCATCCTCTTCCCTGTCAAGAGTCACACCTCTTAGGAATTCTCTTGATATAGTCAGGGTCTCTGTCATAACAATATGTAGCTTATGTTTGATTATAGCATAGCTTTCTTTTTCATTAAAATTTTTTCCTCTGTTTTTCTGTAATAGGGATTTTAGACAAGTTTGAGAGTCTGTTCCAATCACCTTATGTGTTATTGTCAATAACTCTTTGCGATATGCACTTAGGCTAGAAGTCATTTCTCGGTCTTTACTTGTCATCATTTTTCCTTTTTTTTTTTTGAAGCATTAAACAAAAAAAAAAAATCTCTTTTATTTATTGGTTTGGATTATGTAGTTTGTTGTTTGCTTTAATCATCAGGAAAAATATTTCTTTTGTAAGTTCTTGGATGTTGACTTAGGAAAATAAGTAGCTCGTAGTCAAGTGAATGCTTGTTTTGCGTTTTCTGTTAAAAGATCTTAGAAAAAAAAAAGTTTGAAAAGTTGGTTAAAGAGCTTGAATGTGCAAATTTGAATTTGTGAAGAAGTAATTTGTTTTCAGCTTCGATACAAGCTCTTCTCTTTCATCTCTGAAAAACATCACTGGTTTCATTTTCGTTCCCTTTGACTTAAGACAACCACTAAAATTAACGATTAATTAAAATAAGCTAGACTTTATGTTTGTAGGGTCCATCAACTAGTCTAGGCTAAAGCCTTGATTTAGGATTGGAGAGGAAACTCTTCAAGGCTGCTAAAACAAACATAAGAGTCTGTGATAGGGAGTGTCAAAAGTCCAGTATTGTGAAATTTATTCGGGACCCCCCTCTAACACAGGGGATAAACACGAGGTCGCGTAAGGAAAGGTATTGGAGATAACCCCTCCAAAGCCAGACCAAGCATAGTGGGGAACACATATAGAAGGCTTATCTTGGGATTCCGTTGATCACATTTTCCACGGAGATTCGTGGGCCTCGAATCCATTCGAGGTCCTCAGTTGTCTTCCGGAACACTTTCTTTCAATACCCTTGATAGGTTTCGGGCTTGATACCCTGCTCATTGCGGTCCACCCGACTGTTGACTCTACTCGCCTAGTGATTGTTTGCGCGTTGACAACCTTGTTTCCTATCTTTCTAGTGACTTACATAGGTGACTGTGGGGGTATATCTCGGTACCTAGGACAGACATTGGGCCATGCTTTGCAGAGTGTACATGGAGGGTGATTCTATATTCGATTTGAGCTTGCACCGATAAGTGTCTCTAGTGTTGGTTGTTGTGACTGTTCTTCCAACTAGCTAGTGACTGCTTGTTTTATCTCATAGGAACTTTTTCTAGTGTGTGATGGTTTTCAAATGATTATAGATTTCCCTAGTGTGTCTTTGATCTTTTCACACAGTGGAGGATTAGTAGTTCTTCCGGTCAGGAAGGATTTTGGGCTTGCCACCGGTTGACCTCGAACCCCCCCTTCCACCGATAAGGTGACAACTAGACCAGGAAGGGTCTTTTGAAACAAACGGGTTACAGGAAACTGTGCCCAAACCATATTCAAGAGAAGAACATTTGATTCTAGAGGAACCAATCATTTATGACCTCGGAGCAGAAGCTCTTGGTTCATATAACCCTCCCATCACTGATCTATCGACGCCCATTGTCGTACAAGTTCTACCTTACGAGCGTCATGTAGTGTCACAAGAAACAATGGAAGTAACCAATGCTACTTCTTCAGGGAATATGCATATTTCCTTCACGACTGTCACTACAAGGGGTGTTTCACCTCTTAGCCAACCATCTCTAGTCCGAGCCACTATGGTCTTGACTGCTTCTACCTTAGGCAGCGGTCTGATTCCGTCTATGGCGGAGATCACTGATCTATTTAACCAGAACGTGACAGGCTCTTCGTTCTCATACGGGATGCCTGGCTTCGGTACGAGTACTGTAATTTCCTCCTCCACTCTACAGACTTTAGGTCTGGGGGCAGGGAGTTCCAATGCTCCTCTGCAAGAATCTATGGGGGGCACTTCAACTCCTTTTATGACTTTCCCTTACAGTAGGGGTCATATACCCCCTTTGTCCCCCTCACTCGACGGTGTTCCTCAACACTCCGCCGGGTCTAATGTAAACTTGTTTGAAGTAGGTTTTCAAGCACTCCCTCCTTATAACATGCCTGTTGGTTCGACACCTTTCTCTTTGTTCGACCTGTTTGGTCACAATGCTTTCTCGTCATTTTCTATTTCAGTCGGGGGCAACTGCGGTTATGGACAACCATATCCTGTATAGGGTACTATTCCTGCACAGGGGGCACACTTAGGAATTCCTTCCTCACAAGGACCTTGGAATCCATGGCAGGGACCAGTCCCCTTGCCAGGGATGCCGATCGGGGGCAACCCCTTCCATACCTAGTGGAACCCCGGGCAAGGCCCAACGCTTATGCCCGTCGAATTGGTAGGGGTCAACCCCTCCCAAAATCTTTGGAATGGGACACAAGCTCAACCCTTTACATCCTATTACGGGAACCAACCGATGATGTCTCAAAAAGCATAGAATCTGTACACTAGTCATGGCCATGGTTATTACCAGAGCCCTGGCCAACAACCTAACTTTTCCTTGCAACCTGGTGCCCATCAAAATCCAAGCTCCTTTTTCCCTGGCTACAATCCACAACCCAAACTACCGTTTCTGGCAACCCTGCACTTCCCAGATTTGACAAGGATTTTAAATGACCCCATCTGTCACGATCCGAGTTGGCCTCCTATGCCGACCAAGTTGCCTTTAGACATTCCAAAGTTTGAGGCCAAGCCTAATGAATATCCTAGCGATCATGTGACTACCTTCCACTTATGGTGCTCATCCAACTCGTTAAGAGACGACTCCATTCAGTTGCGACTATTTCAACGCACTCTCATAGGGAGTGTTGCGAAATGGTACATTGAGCTCGACTGCTCACTATAATCTTCCTTAGGCGAATTGGCAATGGCTTTCTTAAACCATTTCCAATTCCCCGTGAGATACAATGCCGACATTGAATTGCTAGCCAACCTTGAGCATACAAAAACAGACCATATCTCGGATCACATTCGAGAATGGAGATGCCAAAAGAGTTTGATTAAAGTGCAAGTCCCACCAACATTCTTGCTTGAGTGGTTCCTTAAGTATTTGGTACCTCATTTGTCTAAAGACTTCGCAACTTCCTAGGTGTTTTTCGAGGAAGATGTGATAATGAGAGCTAAACAAATAGAACTAATTTACTCTCAATTTGGTTTACTTTATGAGATTTTTCGAGATGCACCGAGGTCAACACTTGACAAGACCAGACAAAGGTCTGAACCACATGCTAATGGAATTATTGGTTTAGCACAAACGAAGCCCTTTGATCCATTTTCAAATCAATTGCAACAATTGTCGATAGAATAGACAACGACTAGCCAGACCACCAGTTCGATTGTTCCCCCTACCCAAAAGTTGGATGTACATAGTGTGCAAACGACAAACCCAAAGGCCACCCAGCAGCCTGACAGAAAGAAGAAATTAAGAAAGAATGGTAAGGGGGATAAGAAACCCACCGATAATGCTGGTAGGGGAGACACTGAAAAGAAGAAGTAGAAGTATCCTTGTAATTTTTTCAAGGAGGACCACCCGACACATCAGTGCCCTCGACTTGAGGAGGCCTAGAAGTTATTGACACAACAACAACCTATTGTATTAACAAACATGTTTCCACATGGGAAAAACCTAACCCAAGCCTCTTTGAGCATCGAGGGGGGCAGTCAAAGAACCCCCCCTATCTTCGAGTAATCCTTCATTCATGAATGTACAGATGATGAAACGTAACATTGACATAGCAACTAGGACACGTGACTACGGAATTTCAAGTACCTATGAGAAGAGTAAAGAAGCCAAAAAACCATCTCTTCCCCTTGATATTGAGAATACATTGGGCGAAACAATGACACGCATCCCAAAAAGTGCGTTCAAGAAAGCTTCTCACAATCCGAACGCAAGGGTCACCCAGAAATACTATGTGGTGGAGGATTTGTCACAAACCTCTTATGCAATATCTGCTTCTGAAGTCCTCCAGATTTTCCCTTCCCACAGAAAGGATCTATTAGATGCCTTAGGATCTGCTGAGACTTGTAATCTGGGAACGATCATGCTTGATACGAACGACTTAAAACCTCATCTTCCTTAACACGTATCTTTTCAGATAGTAGTGGATTAAATCACCAAAAGTTTTCCTGGAACATTTTCCTCATAGTGGTTGATGAGGGCGCCTAGACATGCACGATGTCTTTGGTGTGTTGGAAGGCCATTGGCCAAACCATTTTGTCTCCATCACCTACTCTTCTTATGACTTTCGACGATCGTTCTTTCTAGCCACATGGGATCATCCCCTCCTTCCCCATGCAGTTAGGGGGGAAAACTGTGTGCATCGAAGTCGAAGTGGTCGATGCATATGTCGACTACAATATCTTATTAGGAAGGAGTTGGACCTATGCTATGCAAGCAGTGGTCACGACAGTTTTCCGTGTCTTGTTGTTTCCACACAAGAGCCAAATAGTGACCATTGGTCAGTTATCCTTCTCTCATCCTGACCCTTCATCAGGAATCTCCACAGTCCCGATGATTGATAACCCTCAGCCCAACATTGTCAATGTAGGGTTTTGTTTGGGCCCTCCTTTGATGGGTACTTTTGATTATACACCTCCAACTGACAATGTCCATTTCATTTCGGCTGTCCTCGACCAGCCTCGGGTCGAAATTTTTGAACTCTCGTCATTTCGCACGATGTATTTTAATGATCTGTAGACTCTTCATTCCCCATCAACTATGATGAAAGGGATAGAGCACCATGGCATGTCCATGCCTCTGTCCACGGAAGAATTTGCATACTCGATTATTCAGCAAGATTTCGCCGACCCCGACCCGACTCTTGCACAAGAGTTAGATCCGATGCTTGAGCCTATTTGGGCTCAAGGTTCCCTTGCTGATATAGATTCTTTAGACTTATTCTTTCCCTTAGATGACATGATTATTGAGTCAATGACTAGTCCAAACAGACCCTAGGATGATATTCATCATAGATCTTACTTCCTCCTAGAGTTAAGATGAATTGAAGCAGGCGAATTCACTCTGAATATGACTGGAGATAAATCTTGTCCTATTAATCCTTTGGCAATGCACGCTATTTATGCTGAAGGAATTATGGAAACAATAGTTGAAATGATACATATTGACATCTCCAGAACCCCTGGCGTCGTCGAAAATATCTTCGTTGGAGTGGATTGATCCCTCGAGGAGATTCAAATATACATTGATTTATTTAAAGAATTCTGTGACATGTTTTCCTGGTCTTACGAGGAAATGCCAGGCATCTATCCAAGAGTCGTCGAACATGAAATCATGACTTATCCTAATATTATGTTGGTCCAACAGAAGATTCATCCGGTCAATCCTAAGAAAGAAGCAACTATTAAGGCTGAAGTAGAGAAACTACTTAAAGCTGATTTCATCTACCCCATCCAATTGAATCAATGGATGTTGAATCTCGTGCCAGTCAATAAGAAACAGGGTATGATTCGCGTATGTACGGACTTTCGTGATCTAAACAAGGCTTGCCCAAAAGATAATTTCCCCATACCATTTATTGACCAGATAGTTGACAAATGCACAGGTTGCGAAGCCTTTTCTTTCATGGATGGTTTTTCAGGATACAATTAGATACAAATCAAACTAGAAGACCAACACAAAACTTCTTTCATTTGTTCGTGGGGTACATTCGCTTATCGGAAGATGCCTTTTGGTTTAAAAAATGTTGGGACTACGTTTCAACGGGCCATGTCTTTTTCTTTCCACAACCTCAAACACATAGTCGAGGATTATCTTGATGATTTAGCGTCACGATATCGCAAGAGAGATGATCATCCGACACACCTCCTACTTATCCTTGAACGATGTCACTACTACTAAATCCTCTTGAATCCAAACAAGTGTAGTTTTTTCGTCACATCGGGTCGTCTTCTAGGTTTCATAGTTTCAACAACAAGGATCATGGTTGATCCTCTAAAGGTAGAGGCAATAGTTCATTTGCCTCCCCCTTGCACCATCCCTCAGCTTCAAAGTTTGTAGGGAAAAGAGAACTTTTTATGGCGTTTCATCGCAAACTATGTCGAGATCACAAAGGGTTTTATGCATTTATTGAAGAAGGATGTTCCTTTTCATTGGGATGAAGCCACTCAACACTCTTTCACAGTGTTGAAATGTGCCCTCATATCAACCTGTCTACTTCGGCCACCCAATTATAATAAATATTTCTTATTTTACTTGGCCCTTGCGGAGTCGACCATCGATATAGTATTAGTTCAGGAAGATGATTTGATCTCAGAATACGTGATTTGATACCTAAGCTGAGGCCTGTTTGGACCAGAACTCAATTATTCCCACATTGAAAAACTTGTGTTGGCAACAGTCCATGCTATCCAACGGTTCTATCATTACATCTTGTTTTGCAGGACCACCATCATTGCCATTTTAAATCCATTTCAATACATATTGACAAGACACATCATCGGTGGAAAGATCAGTAGATGGATTTTTATCCTCAGGAATTTGACTTGGAGTTCGTTTTGGAAAAATCCAAAAAGTTGATGGTCTTCGTAGAACTCATATCAGAACTTCCGGTCGAATCAGGTGATGTTATACCCGACGAGTTGCCTATCAAAGGAGACATGTTTTTTATCTCATCTTCCGACCCCTGGTATGGAGATGTGCTTGTCTATCTCCAGACTTTGAAGTTCCCTGCCTCTACTTCTCAAGATGAGCGTCGTCGCATATGCCATTAGGGCAAGAACTATCTCATACCTGAGGACACTTTGTATTGTCGAAGTGTAGATTGCATCCTTCACCGATGTCTCACTCATGAAGAAGCGAAAATCATGCTTAACAATTGTCAGATGGGAGCATGTGGCGGTCACTTGTTTGGGTTGGAAACAACCCAAAAGATTATATGAGCCAGTTACTTCTGGCCGACATTAATCAAATATTATGTTCAATCGGTCAAGAAGTGCCACCCGTATAAGATCTTCTCTCAGAAGATGAGGGCACACCCCGTTGCCATGTTTCCTGTTATTACCATTGGTCCCTTCACTAAATGGAGGATTGATTACACTACATGCAACCCCCCTTCAGAAAGGGGGCACCTCTATGTCATCGTAGCAGTAGACTACTTCACGAAGTGGGTCAAAGCTATGCCAACGCTCAAAGATGACGGGTGTTAGCACTTGGTAAGTTTCCTAGAGGTTGACAACAGAAGAAATCTATAAAATGTAACTTCATCCAACCACTTTTGAAGTTGGGATCTAGCCCTTCCAACTTCAGAGAGGGATCTCTCTATAAGATTTAGCTATGTTTCAAATATCAAATATTAGGCTAGGTGAATAAAAAAGTTGGGTTTTGTTGTCAAAGTGTTTTTTCCGAATTGGTTGAGACAGTCTACACATCCATTGGGCTATGGGGTCTGTGTCTTAATAAATATTAGATACAAACCATAAACTCAAAGGGAAAACTTTCACAGGGCGAGATAATATAATCACTGGATATTTTAGTAGCTTAAATGATGATTAGCAGAAAAGGTGAGAAAGATACTTTCAACAAACAAGCAGTTAAGAATTCCTTTATTGAAAACACCAGAAGAAAAACACTAAAATCTTTCGAGTCGGAAACAGGGTATACGAGATAAATCCTGCAACATTCTTTAATCTTAAAGATTTGATTCAGAAAACAGTATGATAACAAAGAGATAATAACATTCAACTTAGAGAAAAAACATCACCAGTGAATACACGCAAGAATCCTGTAAAAGTGCCTCCTTTTTATTAATGGAAGATCTCTTCAAAAATATTACAGTGTGAATAACGTCAGGGTGTGAAGATCAACAACCCCCAATACTTCGAAAGGTGAAGTATTTATAACTCAAATTACAAACATTCCTGTCATAAATGACCAGGACGTGCTAAATCTATTTTTAGCCTGACTAATTTAACAAATTTCCTAAATCTAGGAACTACTTGATGACTTGGTGTAACTGCATGCTAATTTCTGGGTAGACCGTTTATGAAGCCTTTGCATGACCTCATCTGACTGGACCTGGACAACTCATCTTCTAATTGATCAGATCACAGAGTTCCTCCCATCTGAGATGATTGGGCACGTTGACTTTGAGCAGTCTTCGATACACTTCGTCCATTTCTGTATACTTGGCGAATGTAGGCTTGGTGAGGAATATGTATCAAATTTCATGTTGGATACTGATGTCCCACTGAAGGGAATCCAAGAATGCCTTTCCGGTGATACTCCCTTGTATGCCTGCAAACTTTGAACTGTCCTTAGACAGATCAACCAATCTCTTCTTGTAATCTGGGAGTGTCATCAGTTTATCATTAATAACCTTCAGACCAGGTAGACCTTTCTTCTGGAGAGCCTCAATCTTACTGAAGAACCTTTGTACCCCCTGGTCCATGGCCTGAACCTTTTCTTCCAGCTGAAGCATTAGTCCTCTCTTGGTCAAAACTCTTTTGACCTCAAGGATGGTGTCTGTTTTGTCTTCAATCTTCAACTCTTCCAGCTCCTCTCTAGTCTTAGAATTGAGGAACTTGATGATCTCGTTTGCCTGTGTTGGACTATATCCCAATTCTACTCTGATCTTCTCAATGGCTTTTTTTCTCCTCTGGACTAACTCATTCTTCTCAAACATGATCTGGATCATGGGCCATATCTCATTCATGGACTTAGTGATGTCTGTCCATACACTCTCTTTAACCTCAGCCAATGTCTTTCCTACCACTGTTTGTTTCTGGAGATACTGTAACTCCTGCTTGAGCTTCTCTATCGCCTGCTTTTCCTTGGATAGGCTGGTCTGAAAATAATATTTGAGTTCCTGCAGGTTCTCAATCTCCATTTTTAGCCTGCTGATATCTATCTCCTGCAGGTTCATCCATTCCATGGACTCAGCCAGATCGACTGTCTTCTCCTGAGATGTCGATGGAGTCGTGGATGGGACTACTATCACTAATGTTGTGCTCACTCCTGCAATTGGGATAGCACTCAATGGAATGACTTTCATTGGCTTCAGTTTCTCTTTCTCTTTTAACAGTTTCTCCATCTCATCTTCCATTTCTCTAAGCTGTGCGTTCTACTCCATGAGCAGCTTTAGCATCTCATCCTTCTCACCTTCTTTCTCTGCTATCTCCTTTGCCTGTGAGTCCTCTGAGGTCAAGATCTTCAGTTGTTTCCTCAAGGAGTCAATGCCATCATTTTTCTTCTTTATCATTTCCTCCGCTGCTTTGACGTTCGAAGTGTCATAGACGATCTTGAGGACCAGCTCCTCCAAAGTTTTGATTCTATTGTCCTTTGCAAAGGACAATATCTTCTCCATCTTTAATTGTGTTTGAGCATTGTTTAGGGACACCTGGAATTTTGACGCAATAGTAGAAGCATGTGCCAGAGTGTAGAAAACCATTTCCCCTGTCTGCTTGTGCAGATCCATCTGATCGGCTGGGTGCACGTCCTTTGTCTGGAATTCGAAGGTGGCCCTCTTGTAGTCGGTGATCACCTTGGGATCAGGCACCTATGCCTGGAGGAAGGCCATGTGAATTCTGCCTTTATCCATGTCGAATGCAGATAGCAACCTATGCTGCACTGTCAATGTTTGCTTCCAGAACTGAGCGCAAGTACTGCTGGTAAGGGTCTGGTTCTTTTTCTTGATCAGCTCATACTTATCGAAAATGCTCAGCTTGGGCCCAGTCTTGCCTAGATGAGTGTTCAATGGGGAGTCTGAGGATTTCTTCAACAATGCTGGGGTGATGTCCTTATGGAGGCTCGACCCGAAGGGTGGAATAATAGACTTGGTCACTGTGGTAAGCGGGGTCTCTTTTTTCCGGGTCGGGCCAGGGACTAAGGAAGTCTTAGGCCTCTTAGTATGTAGCTAGAATTCCTCGGAAGATACCTCAGTGATAGGTGGAGATAAATCCCGCCTCAGCCTCTTCTCTTTTGGGACCTGTGGTGTGGTTGTTGGTGGCACAGTGGTCGGGGGAACCTGCTATTCCACTTCGACCAATGTGTTGGGCTCCCACACTATCTGATTGGCGAATTTCTCAATTTCGGGCTTGGACACATGATAATACAGGATGTTCTTGTTTTCACCCTCATCTCTGAGATGATCCCATAAGGATCATAGTGCCATGGGAAGCTCATGAATAACTTCATTTCTCTCAACATCCTATCTGCCTCTTCCCCGACGCCACGATTGTTGCAGATGAAGGAGCCAATCTGCCCCTTGATTCTAACCTGCTGCTTTTTCTTCAATGATACAAAATGAATATCATCTGAATTTATAATCTGCCTTATATATTCTAGAGCAAAGATTCTGAAAGGAAATTAATTGTGCAACTTATACGGTGCCAATTCGCACTCATATACTCTGATCTCGGTATGATTTTGATACAAGTACCAATCCCTGGTCTTTGTGTTGTCTGAGAGATGCAGGATTCTCTGGACTTCATCATTTATTCGAGGCTCAGGCCTGCCGCTCAGCATACTTACCACAGGGTGGTAGAACTGATAGATGAATTCCTTGAAACTGTACTCCGTGGATTTGTGCTTGAGCAAGGAAGTCCATGCTGTGACTGCCTGAGGTTTACCATCTTCATCCATCTTCTGCATGGAAAAACTAAATTTATCCACCTGGAAAAAGATGAACAAGTAGGCTACTATTGATGAATATCTGAACATGCGTTCCGTGCCAAAATTCACGAACTATTCATGAATATTGTCTGCCAAGAATGTGCTGAAATGAAACTGGGTGGTGGGCTTTTCATCAGTGGAGAAAATGGATAGAAAACCCAGAATGGGCTCATCTACCCACTGGTCGAAATAGTATCCTAACAAAGCACAAAGGGAGGAGATGACCTGGTTTCCCTTAGTTGAGAACATGGAGGACGGGTAAGGAGGGTTTGTGGAGGGAAATTGAGTGGATGTGGGAAGGAAAAGCTCGAATATTTGAGCTCTTTGGGGAAAAGTCATTCTCTAGTACAACTCTATAAGGATTTTTGGGTTGAAGGGAGACACAGATTCGGCTCGGGGAATTTGCATCATCTGGTCTACGGCTTCAGGTGTGATGAGGAATAGGATCTCTTCGGACGAGGAGATGACGACTCTTTGCTCGGGGATATAATAAGCTTGACACTTGAGAGCAAACTCGGGAAAATGGTGGATCTGAGGGAAGAGTTAGAGGGGTAAATTGGACTCCCAGAGTCCAATTTCATCACTCTGGTCCAGGAACACTTCCCTGAGCCATGACTGGAGGTTTGATAAAGAAAAATCGCATTTGGTATCTGCAATTAACCGGTCTTTGTCGACCAGTGAGATCTTGTCCAGGTTGACAGGAGGCGGGAGAAATAGATTCTCCTCTCCTTCTGGTTGTTTGGACTTTGGCGCCATTTTTGCAACAGTACCTACAATAAACACAACGTTAGTGGGGGCGAATGACTGTGGATGAGGGTGACGGAATGTAATGGAGGAGTAAGTAGTGAATTTCTTTGGTGAGATCGGTGAATAACGAATGTAAGGTAACTAACAGTGGTTTTATTTAAAATGGGGTCAGTTTGGGCGCGGGAGACAGGTCAGCTGGATAACGGATAGGTTATCCAGTAATAAATGGACAATGGGTCATTTGGGGGTGATATGGTAGGTGACGGTGGTTGAAATATAGAGACGGGTGATGTGGAAGATAGGGATTGGAGGTAAAAGTCGTAATAAGGGGCTTTCCATGAGTTAAAAAGGGGGAAGGACTGACAACAGTTATGGGACATGACCAGTTTGGAAAAGGTGGAAGGTGACGTCCGGAGGTGATGGAGGTCTGTCAGATAGCAGATGGTGACAGGACTTCGGGGCAAATAGATTGACGCCACGTATAACAAGGGACCCGCCAGAGGGGGAAAACCATTTCGGACACCCCCCCCCTCAGTTAAAAGCAGATTATCTAGGGGGGTCCGAAATCCATTTTGGGTCGTTTATATGCGCACCTGTATCTGAGCCGCAGATCTAAGCACGCTCTTTATCACTCATTCCGGACCGCCCCTCCATTAAATGCAGAACGGATAGGGGGGGTTCAGAATCCAATATTGATCGTTTATTTAAGCGCTCAACCCTGGGCCGTCCAGATGCGCACAAATGTTATCATCGATTCCGGACCCCCGCCCCGCTGGTTAAAAGCACCATGATCAGGACCTTTGATATGTGGAGGTAGCATAAATGGGGAGCAGAGAATACATGCGCTGGGAAAAACTTAGGATAAATGCATTTTATGGGTTTTTCCCCCAAACGTTTCAAGTAGACACCACCATGGGGCTTAGACTAAATGATCTTCTAAGCATATGAAACAAGGTGCAACATTGACATCAAGCTGGTTTTATTGGAATGGAGAAATAAAGCAGCTAGCCTACATACTAACCTATCTTCCTATGACAATTAACCCAGATTAAATTGTTGGGTTAAGAATTTACTCTACCTTGGGGCTATCTGACCAAGATTAGACAGTCTGGCCAGATTTATTCACTAATCTAACCTAGACACTTTGGCTAAGATTAAACTGTTTAGCCAAATTCATTCACTACCCTATCAACATCAAATTAAAAAAGAACTTGGCCATGCTTGAAAGGTATGGACCAAGTTACTATTATTTGATGGGGCTTTTATTGCAATTCTTTTATGCCCTCTTTTCTTTCTTTCTTTTTTATTTTTTCTTTTCTTTTCTTTTCAAATTATTTGCAGAATGAAAAATCATTTGTCAGCAAAAACACTAGAGACAGATAATATCCCAGTCACCAGTTGATCCTATAACTTATAGGGTGATAACAACGACTCCACCTGGGGATGGTACTTTCCCTGTGAAGTGCCAAGAATCCTGGTTCTAAAAACTTCTGCTTAGTAGCCTTTGTTGATCGATCGGTTTTATTCTAAAAAATTGGAAGAACAGTGGTCAGTAGCTCAGGGCATTCTCTTCGGGCTTCAACCAACTGACTAATGTTCTTCACTCAGAAAATGCAAGTGAAAAATAAAAATAAAAATGGTATGTACAATGGAGAGTGAAAACTCGAATCTCTATTGAGGTGGCACATAATGTTTCAGCATTCTGCCATTCACAGGTCCTCCTGGCAGATTTGTCCCATCAACATTATTTAGCAAGAAAGCATTGTTTCCCCTGAAAGCTTGGATCATGTATGGTCCTGTCCACAGACTGTCAAACTTTCCATGTTTTCCCTTGTCTTCATTTTTGGCATCCCATCTCAGCACCAAATATCCTAGCTCAAAATCATCCTCCTTGGTTCGTTTGTCAAAGATCTTCTTGATGTTTTCTTGGATTACATGAGTCTTGTTGAAAACGTCCTCCCTAGACTGCTGCAAATGGATCATCTGGTTGATCCTTCTCTGTGAGTCATTTGGCTCAGCTTGTACATATTGAAGCAACTTCATGACAGGGACTCCTAAAGAAGTGGGGAAAACTGCCTCTGTGCCATAGACCAGCTAGTATGGTGACATACCAATTGACCTTTTGGTGGTTAGTCTGTCAGCCCATAATGCGAACACCAACTTGTTGTGCCATGATTTCTTGCTTTCCTGCAATGTTTTCTTGATGATATTTACCAAGGTTTTGTTTGAAGATTCCACCAGCCCATTCCCCTGAGGGTAGTAGGATGTGGAATGCCCCAAACCAATGTGATACTGGTTGCAGAAATCTATAAGCTTCCTCGACCAAAAAGAAGCTGCATTATCAGTTATAATCTTTCTAGGACATCCAAAGCGAGACAAAATATTATTTTCGAGGAATTTGATAATAACAGAGTCATTGGCTTTCCTGCTTGGTACTGCTTTGATCCATTTGGTAAAATAATCGATGGCAGTAAGAATCCATCTGTGCTGGCCTGAAGAAGGGGGGTGTATTTCTCCAATGAAGTCCATTCCCCATTGCTAGAAAGGGGCCTCAACTGAGATTGGTTTCAGAGGTAGAGGGAGGAGTTTCCTTTTGCCTTCAAACAACTGACATTAATGACATGCAGTTACTTTATGATGTACATCGGTGAATAGGGTGGGCCAGTAGAAACCAACTCTGAGTATTTTGTTGGCTGTGACCTTCCAGTTCATATGGCCACCACATTCTCCTGCATGAAATTCTTGCAACGCGTTGTCAGCTTCATCTTTCAATAAACAATTTAACAGAATGTCTCCAAGATCTTTCCAATACAAATTTCCTTCTAGAATACAGAATTTTAAGGGTTTCAACTTCAAAAATCTAGCTTTAGTCTTAGTCAAACCAGGGGGAGCTTGTAAATTTTGCAAGACGAATATAAGGTCTGCGTACCATGGAGAGTTGAGAAATACCTCTCTCACACTTGGAGTCACCATCTCGCCCTGTTCATCTGATGCAGCTAAAAAATTAATGTCTAGAGCATGGAAATTTGATTCAACCATTAATTTTGCTAGGCCTTGACCCTTGATTAATTTTGTAGGATTAATCTCTATATCGTATTCTAAAATGACAGCAATCCATTTTCCTCTTCTTCCATCAGGGTTGTCCTGGGTCAAAATGTCTTTTACTACCGCATTCGAAACATAAGCTATGGTGTGGGAATGAAGAATGTAGACTCTAAAATATTTAATGGCTTTTACCAAGGCAAAATCCTGTTTCTCCATTATCTTGTAATTCAGAGCGGCCTCTCTCAATGATTTACTAAAGAAAGCTATGGGTTGTTCATACCCTTCGCTATTCTTTTGCAGTAACACCGCTGCTATAGTATGTTCGGAAGTGAAAGAAAAAAGATAGAAATCTTTGGTAAAATCGGGACTGATTAAGACAGGGGCCTCTGTGAGTGCTCGTTTGACTTGTTCGAAAGACTGTCTGGACTCAGAGTCCCATTTTATTTTTACATTCTTTTTTAGCATATTTGTAATGTTTCTGAGGAGCTCTGCCAGATTGGGAATGAATATTTGTAGAAAGTTTATTCTCCCGATAAAAGACTGTAGTTCTTTAAGGTTTCTTGGGTGTTCTAATTTTTGTATGGCCTCAATTCTGCTGGGGTCTATTTTGATTCCATCCTTGGAGATGATGTGTCTTAGCAGTTTTCCTTCCTCTAACCCAAAAAGGATTTTCTTTGTATTTAAAGAAATCCCAAACCTTATGCATTTCTCAAATACTCGTCTGAGGTGTCGCAGGTGTTCGTCATCAGATCGGGAAAACACAGTTACATCATCTAAATAGACGACAATAAACTTACCCGATTCTTCCACAAAGGCGATATCCATCACCCTCTGGAATGTGGCTACTGTGTTCATCAAACCAAAAGGCATTTTCACATACATGAAAGTGCCCCATGGTGTGGTGAAAGCGGTTTTGTCTTGGTCATCCGGGTGAACTAGGACCTGATTGTAACTCGAGAAACCGTCCAGCAGAGAAATTCGACTGGATCCGACCACCCTTTGCAGGATGTGGTCCATTTTCAACAAGGGGTAATTATCCTTCAGGGAGATTTTATTCAGATTTTAGAAATCTATGCAGAGTCTAATTTCTCCATATTTCTTATGTGTAGGGACCAAATTAGAGACTCATTTTGAAAAACGCAAAGGGACTATGATTTTGGCATCGTACATTTTTTTGATTTCCTTTTCTACCAGAGGGAGTAACTTGGGATTTATCCTTTTAAGTTTCTTTCGAAATGGTTTTTGGTCTTCTTTTAGTGGAATCCTATGCTGTATGATGCTGGTATCATAAGCTTTCAAATCCTCATAACCCCAGGCAAAGACATCTGAATATTCTCTGAATAGCTCAATGTACTTGAGTGTTTGCTCAAGGGGCAGTGATTTGGACAATTTGACTATCCTGGGTTTTTCTTCGGTCCCTGTATTGCAATCTTCCACCTCTTGCCCATGTGCTTCAATTTTCGGTTTTTTGGCTACGTCATTAAAATCGAAAAAGTCCTCTAAAGGAACTAGGCCCCTAGGCAAAACATTGTTTTTCAAATGTAAAACATCGGCATCCATTTTTTCATCGCCTAATTCTCCTGAATCTACGCTATTTACACTATCAATTTCAAAATCAGATCTATTTACATTTTCATCTTCATTCTCTAAATCTATATTTGTACATTCAAAATCATTTTTACACTGCAAAAGTCTTCTATTTGATCATCATTACCAAACACTTTCCAGTACCTGATATTGTCGGGAATGGTTGGTCTGAATTTCACCTCAACAGTGTATGGGTGAGTCGAGCGAAAATGAATCTTACATGTGGCTGCTGACGTAGCCAATTCGTCCGCCAGAATGTTTTGTCACCTCGACATTACCTACAAGTCAACTTCAGTGAAACATCTAATGGCATCAAGAACAACATTCCTATAAGCTCTAAGACGTGGGTGTTTCGTAGCGTACTCACCTTTGATTTGCTTGATTATCAACTCAGAGTCACCTCTTACCATAATCTGTTTAGCACCAACTTGTTTCAAAAGCTTTAGACCAAGCATCAAGGCTTCATACTCAGCAATATTGTTAGTGCATTGGAAATTTAATTTGTAAGAATGGTTTTCTGAATACCTGTTTCTGTGGTTATGCAGCCAGACTCCTGCTCCAGCTCCTTCTTTGCTTACTGCTTCGTCAAAATCCATGCTCCAAAAATCTGTCGGTAGCTCTTCAATTATCACGTTTTTCATCCTTGCTACCTCAATGGTTTCTTGGCCGTCATCCCGAATAGATGTATCTTATGCCAGATGAGTATCTTGTTCTCCCATGTCGTCATCATTATACAAGATAAAGGAATCCAGGTCGGAATGCGCAGAGTAAAGAGGATAGTTGTGCGGTTTTTCTTGGCTACTGACCATGTATTTCATCAATGTTTCTCTATATAGCCTTCTTTGTTTCCCAAAAACTGGGATAGTGGCATAGGACATATCTAGTTGCAGGGTACCTCTCAGCTTGGCCCCCCAAGACCGAGAGAGAAACATTCCATACTTTGGAGTGATGTCAGCAACTACCACATCCATTACCATGCTCTTTGCAGGAATCTGAACCAGGGATACATAGGTCCTTGATCAAACCAATACACCTAACTTTATTGGAGTCAAATGAGTGTAAATCCTTGTAAGGTCTGGTGACCTCCAGTCCCAGTTTATCCATTACTGCTTTAGGCATCAGATTGTGGGAAGCACCCGAATCCAGCATAGCATTATGCAAGATCAAGTCATGTATGTTTAGACTGATGTAAAAAGGAGCAACCTCCCTAGTATCCTCTTGACCATCTACTTCAGGTCCGAACAGAAGTTGGGGTTGATCATCAGTAAGGTTCACAGTGTCTGAATGATTTGCTGATCCAATGGTTAAGGCTTTCGTGCCTATGTCAGGTTCAATGGTCAGTGATTTGATCACCTGTGAACGATAAACGTCTTTGTTCATCAACTCTGAAAGTGGGATGGGAATTTTTACTTTGCCTAATTCCCCCTCAAGGCTAAAGGGTGTAGGAGTTCTGCCTTGGCTCATCAATTCTGGTTTGTCCATCGCACTCTTCTGGCTAGAAGTACTTGGTGGGTCAACAGGTGAAACCTCAGGCTGTGACGATCTTTCCAGAATAGTAAGGTTTCTCTTCGTAGGAGCTTTGGCAGTACTCTTCTCAGGAATCTTCTCGGCAGTACTCTTCTCAGGAATCCTCTCGGTAGATGGCTCAAAGGTCTTCCTGGCAGATGGCTCAGAGGTCTTCTTGGTTTCGGTCACCCTCTTCGTTTCAATCATCTTTTTTGGGGAACTCCCTTCCGTCTTTTTACTCTGTATATTATATTGCCGATGTACCTCCAAAATGGAATTTTCGAATGCCTGATATTCTGCATCTTCGGCTTCTTCACTTACCTTTGTTTGATTGAGAAGAAAAAGTTCTTGCTCTTCTTGGGTAAGGAAAATAGCTTCGTTATCGTGAATACCCATGAGATTTATGTGAGTGTCCTCTACTTCCTCAATCACTTCCTCCCCTTCATCAGCATAATTTTGTTGTAGGGGAGGTCTGATCAGTTGATCTGGACTCCTTTGCTCTCTTTGATCCCTAGGATCTCTCTGTCTGATTTGAGGAGGGTTTCTCCTAAAGTTAGGGTTCCAAACCTGAGGAGCTGTTGGATTTTCTCTTGGAGGATTTCTGTCTGACACAGTAAGTCTTTCCATCATTCTTTCCACTGCTATGGCCAAAGAATCCAATTTGGAATCTGAGGTCGAGGTGGAAGGTTCTTCTTTAATTGTGACTCTCCTCTCTGACCTCTGACGTGCCCTTTTTGGAAACAAATTGGCCTCCACACTTATAGTGCTTTTCTACATGTCTTCCAGGGTGGTAGAATTTATTTCCCTATGTTGGTATGACATGTCAGCATCAAAACCATCGGGGAATTTTATTAATGCCAAACCCTGTGGAGGTTAGATTTCAGCTGGGATCGTGTTATGCAGGTTTTTTGAAACGAGTGCAATAATCTTGCACTGTTTCACCTAGATTTCTTCTGATATTTTCGTATTCTGACAAAATTTGGAGGGGGTTTTTCTTTACCTCCCATCTGTCTAGAAAACTCCTTTGGAATGCGGTAAGGTCAAGGACCGAGGCGGCACGCAATCCTTTGTACCATTTTTAGCGTCACATGTCAAACTTTGAGAAAACAATCTCATCTGAACATTAGCTTCATCTACTTCATGCAGATCATAATAATCATTCATCTCATCTACGTGTTGTTGTGTGCTCAAGGGTCCTGCTGCATCGAACTGTGGAAGTCTTGTTTGATAGTCTTGGGGCATGGCATGTAGAGGCGCCACCAACACCAAGGGAGGATATTGAGTTGCCATGATGGGTGGAGGAGGTGGGACAACAACCTGGATGATCGACGAGGTAGCAACTGAAGACGAGGACGAGGAGGGACTGGATAGTACTGAGGGAGTGATTTGCAGTTTAGCAGTGGGAGACAAAACTTCAGGGGTTTGGGGTTGTAAGATGGTTCGGTCAAAAATGATTTCAGTCACAAAACTATTGGACCGTGTTCTCACCAGGCTTTGTTGTGAAAAGGTATCAAGGTCAGGGTTTTGAAAGGTAACAGGTTCCCCTGAAAAATAAAGGGACTTATGCAAGGGAGTATGACTCACTGAGATTTCAGCTATGGCCTTTTTCCTGAGCAACTGTTCGGGGTTATCTGTCACTATCGCAGGTTCTGGGTCTGGATGAGATCGAGTATAAACTCTCTTGGGAGCCATAATTCTTTTTGGTTTTTTATATATATACTTTTTAGTTTTGTGAGTCTGAAAATAATATGTACAAAGTTTAATCAACCTCTAAACATTACTTTCTTCTCAAATTTGCAATATTCCAGGAACAAACTTTCTTTTTAGGGAAAAGAAAACGTGAAATTATAAATTTTTAGTTCTTCCCCAGTGGAGTCGCCACTCTGTTAGCACTTGGTAAATTTCCTAGAGGTTGACAGCAGAAGAAATCTACAAAATGTAACTTTATCCAACCACTTTTGAAGCTGGGATCTAGCCCTTCCAACTTCAGAGAGGGATCTCTCTATACGATTTAGCTATGTTTCAAATATTGAATATTAGGCTAGGTGAATAAAAAAGTTGGGTTTTGTTGTCAAAGTGTTTTTTCCGAATTGGTTGAGACAGTCTACACATCCATTGGGCTATGGGGTCTATGTCTTAATAAATATGAGATACAAACTAGAAACTCAAAGGAAAACTTTCACAGAGAGAGATAATATAATCACTGGATCTTTTAGTAGCTTAAATGATGATTAGCAGAAAAGGTGAGAAAGATACTTTCAACAAAGAAGCGGTTAAGAATTCCTTTATTGAAAACACCAGAAGAAAAACACTAAAATATTTCGAGTCAAAAACAGGGTATACGAGATAAATCCTGCAACATTCGTTACTCTTAAAGATTTGATTCAGAAAACAGTATGATAAAAAAGCGATAATAACATTCAACTTAGAGAAAAAACATCACCAGTGAATACACGCAAGAATCCTGTAAAAGTGCCTCCTTTTTATTAATGGAAGATCTCTTCAAAAATATTACAGTCTGAATAGCGTCAGGGTGTGAAGATCAACAAC
>ML778275.1:395733-430308 GCA_009831015.1 Picea engelmannii | reverse complement strand
TTCAACTTAGAGAAAAAACATCACCAGTGAATACACGCAAGAATCCTGTAAAAGTGCCTCCTTTTTATTAATGGAAGATCTCTTCAAAAATATTACAGTCTGAATAGCGTCAGGGTGTGAAGATCAACAACCCCCAATACTTCGAAAGGTGAAGTATTTATAACTCAAATTACAAACGTTCCTATCATAAATGACCAGGACATGCTAAATCTATTTTTAGCCTCACTAATTTAACAAATTTCCTAAATCTAGGAAGTGCTTGATGACTTGGTGTAACTGCACGCTAATTTCTGGGTAGACCGTTGATGAAGCCTTTGCACGACCTCATCTAACTGGATAGCTGACTGGACCTGGACAACTCATCTTCTAATCGATCAGATCGTGGAGTTTCTCCCATTTGAGATGACTGGGCATGTTGAATTTGAGCAGTCTTCGATACACTTCGTCCATTTCTGTATACTTGGCGAATGTAGGCTTGGTGAGGAATATGTATCGAATTTCATGTTGGATACTGATGTCCCACTGAAGGGAATCCAAGAATTCCTTGACGGTGATGCTCCCTTGTATGCCTGCAAACTTTGAACTTCCATTAGACACATCAACCAATCTCTTCTTGTAATCTGGGAGTGTCATTAATTTATCATTAATAACCTTCAGACCAGGTAGACCTTTCTTCTGGAGAGCCTCAATCTTACTGAAGAACCTTTGTACCCCCTGGTCCATGGCCTGAACCTTTTCTTCCAGCTGAAGCATTAGTCCTCTCTTGGTCAAAACTCTTTTGACCTCAAGGATGGTCTCTATTCTGTCTTCAATCTTCAACTCTTCCATCTCCTCCATGGTCTTAGAATTGGGGAACTTGATGATCTTGTTTGCCTGTGTTGGCCTATCTCCCAATTCTACTCTGATATTCTCAATGGATTGTTTGCTCCTCTGGACTAACTCATTCTGCTCAAACATGATCTGGATCATGGGCCATATCTCATTCATGGACTTAGTGATGTCTGTCCATACATTGTCTTTAACCTCGACCAATGTCTTTCCTACCACTGTTTGTTTCTGGAGTTGTTGTAACTCCTACTTGAGATGCTCTGTTACCTACTTTTCCTTGGATAGGATGGTTTGGAAAGAATATTTGAGTTCCTGTAGGTTCTCAATCTCCTTTTTTAGCCTACTAATCTCTATCTCCTGCAGGTTCATCCTTTCCATGGACTCAGCCAGATCGGCTGTCTTCTCCTAATATGTCGATGGAGTCGTGGACAGGACTGATGTCCCTGATGTTGTGATCACTCCTGCAATTGGGATAGAACTCAACGGAATGTTTTGCATTGGCTTCAGTTTCTCTTTCTCTTTTAACAGTTTCTCCATCTCATCTTCCATTTCTCTAAGCTGTACGTTCTGTTCCATGAGCAGCTTTAGCATCTCATCCTTCTTGCCTTCTTTCTCTGCTATCTCCTTCGTCCGCGAGTCCTCTGTGGGTGGGAGCTTCAGTTGTTTTCTCAAGGAGGAAATGTCAGCATTTTTCTTCTTTATCATTTCCTCTGCTGCTTTGACGTTCGAAGGGTCATAGCCAGTCTTGAGGACCAACTCCTCCAAAGTTTTGATTCTATTGTCCTTTGCAAAGGACGATATCTTCTCCATATTTAATTGTGTTTGAACATTGTTCAAGGACACCTGGAATTTCAACGCAGCAGTAGAAGCATGTGCCAGAGTGTAGAAAACCATTTCCCCTGTCTGCTTGTGCAAATCCATCTGATCGGCTGGGTGCACATCCATTGTCTGGAATTCGAAGGTGGCCTTCTTGTAGTCGGTGATCACCTTGGGATTAGGCACCTGTGCCTGGAGGAAGGCCATGTGCATTCTTCCTTTCTCCATGTCAAATTCAAACAACAACCTATGCTTCATTTTCGACGTCTGCTTCCAGAACTGAGTGCAAGTACTGTTGGTAAGGGTCTGGTTCTTTTTCTGGTAAGGGTCTGGTTCTTTTTCTTTTTCTGGCTCAGCTTGGGCCCAGTCTTTCCTGTCAAAGTGTTCAATGGGGAGTCTGAGGATTTCTTCGGAAATGCTGGGGTGATGTCCTTATGGAGGCTCGACCCGAAGGGTGGAATAATAGACTTGGTCACTGTGGTAAGCGGGGCCTCTTTTTCCCCAGTCAGGCCAGGGACCGAGGAAGTCTTAGGCCTCTTAGTATGTAGCTGGAATTCCTCGGAAGATACCTCAGTGACAGGGGGAGATAAATCCTGCCTCAGCCTCTTCTCTTTTGGGACCTGTGGCATGGTCGTTGGTGGCACAGTGGCCAGGGGAACCTGCTGTTCCACTTCGACCAATGTGTTGGACTCCCACACTGTCTGATTGGCGAATTTCTCAATTTCGGGCTTGGACACATGAACATACGTGATGTTATTGTTTTTCACCCTCATCTCTGAGATGATCCCATAAGGATCATAGTGCCATGGGAAGCTCATGAAGAACTTCATTTCTATCAACATCCTGTCCGCCTCTTCCCCGACGCCATGACTGTTGCAGATGAAGGAGCCAATCTGCCCCTTGATTCTAAGTTGCTGCTTTTTCTTCAATGATACAAAATGAATATCATCTGAATTTATAATCTGCCTTATATATTCTAGAGCAAATATTCTAATAGGCAAATACTTGGGCATCTTATATGGTGCCAATTTGCACCCGTATACTCTGATCTCAGTATGATTTTGATACAGGTACCAATCCCCAGTCTTTGTGTTGTCCGAGAGATGCAGGATTCTCTGGAATTTGTCATTTATTCGAGGCTCGGGCCTGCCGCTCAACATACTTACCACAGGGTTGTAGAACTGATCAATGAACTCCTTGAAACTGTACTCCGTGGAGTTTTTCTTGAGCAAGGAAGTCCATGCTGTGACTGCCTGAGGTTTACCATCTTCATCCATCTTCTGCATGGAAAAACTAAATTTATCTGCCTAGAAAAAGACGAACAAGTAGGCTAGTATTGATGAATATCTGAACATGCCTTCCATGCCAAAATTCATGAACTGTTCATGAATATTGTCTACCAAGAATGTGCTGAAATGAAACTGGGTGGTGGGATTTTCATCAGTGGATAAAATGGACAGAAAACCCAGAATGGGCTCATCTACCCACTGGTCGGAATAGTATCCTAACAAAGCACAAAGGGAGGAGATGACCTGGTTTCCCTTAGTTGAGAACATGGAGGATGGGTAAGGAGGGTTTGTGGAGGGAAATTAAGCGGATGTGGGAAGGAAAAGCTCGAATATTTGATCTCTTTGGGGAAAAGTCATTCTCTGGTACAACTCTGTAAGGATTTCCAGGTTGAAAGGAGATGCAGAGTCGGCTCGGGAAATTTGCATCATCTGGTCTATGGCTTCGGGCGTGATGAGGAACAGTATCTTTCTGGACGAGGAGACGACGAATCTTTTCTCCATGATATAATGAGCTTGACACTTGAGAGCAAACTCGGGAAAATGGTGGATCTAAGGGAAGAGGTAGAGGGGTAAATTGGACTCCCAGAGTCCAATTTCATCACTCTGGTTTAGGAACACTTCCCTGAGCCATGACTGGAGGTCTGAGAAATCAAAATCACATTTGGTATCTGTGATTAACCGGTCTTTGTCGACCAGTGGGATCCTGTCCAGGTCGATAGGAGGCGGGAGAAATAAATTATCCTCTCCTTTTGCTTGTTTGGACTTTGGAGCCATTTTTGCAACAATACCTGCAATAAACACAATGTTAGTGGGGGTGACTGAATGTGGATGAGGGCAATGGAATGTAACAGAGGAGTAAGCAGTGAATTTCTCTGGTGCGATGGGTGAATAGCGAATGTAAGGTAACTAATGGTAGTTTTATTTAAACTGGGGTCGGTTTGGGCGCGGTAGACAGGTCAGCTGGATAACGGATAGTTTATCCAGTAATAAATGGACAACGGGTCATTTGGGGGTGAGATGGCAGGTGACGGTGGCTGAAAGATACGAACAGGTGACATGGTGGCTAGGGATTGGAGGTAAAAGTCATAATAAGGGGCTTGCAATGAGTAAAAAAGGGGGAAGGACTGACAACAGTTATGGGACATGACCAGTTTGGAAAAGGTGGAAGGTGGCGTCTAGAGGTGACGGAGGTCTGTCATATAGCAGATGGTGACGAGACTTCGAGGCATATATATTGATGCCACGTATAACAAGGGACCTGCTAGAGGGGGAAAACCATTCCGGACCCCCCCTCCCCAGTTAAAAGCAGATCATCCAGGGGGGTCCGAAATCCATTTTGGGTCGTTGATATGCGTGCCTGTATCTGAGCCGCAGATCTAAGTGCGCTCTTTATCACTCATTCCAGACCCCCGCCTCCATTAAAGGCAGAACGGACGGGGGGGGTCTGTAATCCAATATTGATCATTGATTTAAGCGCTCAACCCTGGGCCGTCCAGATGCGTGCAAATGTTATCAACGATTCTGGACCCCCCGATTAAAAGTAGAATGGTCGAGGGGGTCCGGAATGCTCTGTACACCGTAGATCTGAGCGCCGCGATCAGGACTGTTGATATGTGCAGGGAGCATAAATGGGGAGCGGAGAATACATGCGCTGGGAAAAACTTAGGATAAATGCATTTTATGGGTTTTTTCCCCAAACTTTTCAAGTAGACACGACCATGGGGCTTTGACCAAACGATCTTCTAAGCATATGAAACATGGTGCAACATTGACATCAAGTTGGTTTTATTGGAATTGAACAATAAAGAAGCTAGCCTACACACTAACCTATCTTCCTATGACAATTAACCTAGATTAAACTGTTGGGTTAAGAATTTACTCTACCCTGGGGCTATCTGACCAAGATTAGACAGTCTGGCTAGATTTATTCACTAATCTAACCTAGACACTTTGGCTAAGATTAAACTGTTTAGCCAAATTCATTCACTACCCTATCAACATCAAATTTAAAAATAACTTGGCCATGCTTGAAAGGTATGTACCAAGTTACTATTATTTCATGGGGCTTTTATTGCAATTCTTTTATGCCCTCTTTTCTTTCTTTCTTTTTTATTTTTTCTTTTCTTTTCAAATTATTTGCAGAATGAAAAATCATTTGTCAACAAAAAAACTAGTGACAGATAATATCCCAGTCACCATTTGATCCTATAACTTATAGGGTGATAACAACGGGGAGACAACAACTCTCTTTTTGTTCAACTAGATAATAGCAAGGTTCGGTGTCCCGAGAGATATTGTCACTGACCATGACATCTACTTCTAGAATAAAATGATGACCGAGTTAATTTCAAAGCTTGGGTTGTGGAAAGAACATTCATCACCCTACTACCCACAAGCGAATGGTCAGGTGGAAGCTGTCAATACATATTTTAAGACCATTCTATAGCGAACGATCAATTCGGCCAAGTCAAATTGGAATTTGATGTTATACTTGACATTATGGGCTTAACGAATGTTTGTTAAGACTGCAACCAGTTTCTCACCTTTTTAACTCATTTACGGGCTAGAAGATGTCTTGCCCATAGAGTGCTAGATCCCATCTTTAAAGTTGGCAGTACAGTTATTGCCAGACACTTCACCACTTGAAGAGATATTACTATACCTCAAATAACTCAATGAACAATATCGTGATGCGGCCTTGTCTAACGAGGCTCACAAAAAAAAACTCAAGTGTCAGTGTGATCGGTCCATTCATCCTCATATTTTCTCTGAAGGCGACCTTGTCCTGGTCTATGACCAAGATAAGGACCCCCTAGGGGCAGGCAAGTTCAAACCCATGTGGTTCGGACCTTTCATTGTGAAATAAGTACTACAGAAGGGCACTTATTGTCTGGTGGAATTTGAGGGAAATGTTTTGGAGGAGCCTAGAAATGGGCTCTACCTCAAGAAGTATTACTCATAGGTAGGTCGCCTTGGGTGACATTTTGTAACATATGTATAGTCTGTGTACTATTACTTTTTATTTTTTCTTTTGGTTTTATGGATGTGTCTTTTTTGATGTTATCTTTTTCACTTTGGTAGATGTCAAGTGAATCATAAGTGTTTATTGGGTTCACAGATGGGGCTAGCCGACACACTCAGAGGCTTGCCTCCACAACTTGGGTGATTTTCACACCTCAGTGCTAGTTGCTATCTTCAGGAGGTATCTATTTAGGTGACACCACAAACAATGTCGTTGAATACATCACAGCTACTGAGTTTCTTCATGACGGTTTGTCGCTTGGTATCTCTCACCTCCGGGTCTATTTATATGCTCAGCTGGTTGTGCCTCAGTTAAATGGAGTTTACCGCGTTCATGATCCTACTCTACACCGACGGTTCCTTAGGGTATGTCTTTTAGAACGAAGCTTTGATTACATTACGTATATCCATGTTCCTAGGAGATTAAATTAAGTTACAGATACTATAGCTAATCATATATTAGATTGGCATCTTGCACACATGTAAGAAAAACACACACACACACATGTAAATACATTTGAAAATAAATGTAATCCATAAAATACAAAAATATGTAAATACACATATATATATCTCAAAGTGTCAGATTACATAAGCGTGCATGAGCGCCAAAAAAGATATGTGTCCATTAAAGAGTCACAAGGCTTATGCCCTCAAAAATATACAAATAGTGCCTTCGGCACATAAGAAGTCTAGTCTAAGCTAAACGCAGGGACTGTGGGCCCTGTCATAGTGAACAATGGCGTTAGCTAGACGCTGAAAAATCTTGACCTAGGTCTGTGGTACCCCAACAACACAAGTCTACACGAACGGTGGGAGATCCTCGATCTCCACCATGGGGACTGTCCGAGTCAGTGCGGCGAGGTTCCACTCTACCCATATCAATACTCTCTCAGCCTCTCCAGCTGGAGGTCCCCTTGCTGTGCTGGTCCACTAGCCGTAGTTGGTCCTGCCTCCGGTCGAGGACACTGCCTAGTCCTCGAAAAGTACGTTGGATGCACTGGCCCCACATCTGCATAGAATAGATACATAGTTGTCAGATACTCTGGTACAAAAAATAAAATAAAATTGATATATATGAAAAAAAATTAATATTAAATAACTTCCTAAAACAAAAAAACAAACTTACCCATCTCTCCTCACTCCTCTATGGGAAGTACCGACATCTCAGGAACTCTGGAGAAGTTGATCCTAGCATAGGGGTAGTCCTCTATGGTCAGAATCTGTCATGCCCACCAAGTAAAAAACTTTTCGTCAAAGGCCTCAATAGTCCTTCCTCCCTGTCACGACAACAACACTGCCCATCTGCATAGCGTGGGGTGAGAGGCCTGGTGCCCTCGTATTGTCTCTCTAGGACTGAAACTAGGCACTCTCTTGAATAAAAAAGCACAAAGAGTAGTCCCAAACCCAAAGTTTATGTGTCTCTGCATTCGACACTCTGTTAGGTACCTCTTCATACAATCCCCTAATGTGGTGTTCCAGTCAAAAAATTGTGCATTTAAGCACTGAACCACACAATTCATGTGCACCCAGGAAGCCTGATGCAAAGACATAGACCCAGTGATCCGCCCAATGAGAAACACTATCAATTTTAGTGATAAGTTTGAAATCTTGCTTATCGATACCTGTGTACCCATTTTGTCTCTGCCGACTTCATAATGGATTTCAATCAACTCCGATATGTTGTGAGGCCCGGAAGGAAAAGTGAGAAAATTGACTAGTTTCCCTCTC
The DNA here is from genome assembly GCA_009831015.1 of Picea engelmannii. Classification (NCBI taxonomy): domain Eukaryota; kingdom Viridiplantae; phylum Streptophyta; class Pinopsida; order Pinales; family Pinaceae; genus Picea; species Picea engelmannii. Next base: position 422,623 of record ML778275.1, on the reverse strand, counting down.
CTTGAGAGGTCAGTCAGAAAGTAGATATCCTCAGTCATTGGAGTCAACGATTGTCCCTCAAGCATGAAGGCATCTGTGTCAAGATGCCAATAATCAACCAAGGCGTTCAGTAGCCTAGGTTGTGCCCGCATGAAAGGATAATGGAAAAAGTTTAACAAACCACATTGAAACAATGTGGCAAGAGAATCAAGGTCCTCATCGACCAAAAGATCAATGTCCTCATGCTCTCTTTCTCTCCAGTGAACATACATCCTATAATAGAAAAAGTTCAGGAGGGTTAACTCTTGCAATTTTTAATTTTTTTCCAAAAAATGAAGGGTACACGCGGGCTGTAGTGTGCACAGTCGTGTGTGCACGCGTGCAGGTTTTCTCATGCCTGCGTGCACATGCAGGCTATCATAGGAAAACCCACATGTACATAGGGCCGACCTTTTTAAGGGTCGACGCCCCTCCAAAAAACAAAATTCAATGCATAAAGGAAGAATTGAATTGCAAGAGGGGTTAGTATGTACTTACTTGGTTGAAGTGGAAGTTCGTTTCATCCACTGAGGCTCCTAGAATCAACTCGTTGCATTTTGGTGTCCATGTTGTCACTAATGACTATAGGTTGGGGAGTCCTTTTTAGTTTGGCTTGATTACGAGTATGAGCCTCTTTTGCACGATTCATTACCTCACTTGACCTCACCCTCAGGACTCCCGAAACATAACGGGTTTTCTTTTAATCCCTTTTCAGACCCTCTAAAAATGAAAAGATTGTTGAGTGACCTTGTTGACCTTCACGCTCGCTAAACTGAAATTTGAAGGCATGTCTGTCCAGCAGTATTTTACCCCTTTTTCGGTCTGGATGGTCAACTATACGAACAAAGGTATACTCTAGGAGCTTCAGTTCCCTAGAAGAGTATTCTTAGGTATGATTTTAACCCTTTTTTTGGGCCCGAGGGACTAAATTTACGAAAAAGGAACCCCCACAGAGTCCATAGTTAAGCTCTATTCAGACTCCCTAAAATTGAAAAGATCGTCGACTGACCTTGTTCCTTCAAACTAGTTAAAATGGTCCAGAATAACATCCCATACGTAGTCCATAGTTAATCTTTTTTTCAGACTCAAATATGAAAAATTTGCCGAGTGATCTTGTCTTTATCACACTCATTAAAATGGCTTTGAATAGATGTATTTTCGGTGCTAATTTACCCCTTTTCAAACCGACTAGACTACCTTCGAAAAAGGTACTCTAGCAGAGTCTCCTTTTACACTTTTTTAGACTCTCTAAATATGAAAATCTGTCGAGCTTACCTTCTCTGGGCTCGTTAAAATCACATCAAAGGACATTACCATTGTGTCTTATTAATCACGTTTGCATACCTACATCATTGGCCTAATGTTGGCTCCATGTTTCTCTTAACTGAACCATCTGAAGCATGCCTTATACGCAAGCCCTGTAGCACTTTGCCTCTGCGTCTTGACACCTTGGCCCATGGAGGATTTTTCTCGAGTGTCCTTTTCCTACATATATCCCTTTGCTTTGAGCATCCATATGTTCCTTGCTCTTGGAACTAGTATGTCTGGGACACTCGATCCTCCTTTGTAACGTAGCAATCTTATATTCTTTTTCAAGATTTCCAAAATTATTGAAAAAGACAAAAAAAATCAAATATACCCCCAAAAGAGGAAGGGAAAAGTATTTTCTTTTTGTTGGCAGCACAATGAGTCACCCTTGGACAAAGCACATCCTTTCGTTTGTTTTTCAAGCCCTGGGATTTAATATGAACTTAGGAAGTTGTTCTTGCTACATAGAGTTATGTCCTCCTCCGTTTGGTTATTCTTCCAAACATTTGGAGAGTTTGCGTTGCCTTCTGCATCGTAGACTTATGTCAAATACCATGCTGCCTGAGTCTCATATTTTGTCGTGATATTGTCCAAGGGAAGTTATTACCAATCTTGAGTTGGCCCCTCTGTAGTTTGTCTCTTGCCCTCATGCCCGACCATCCCGAAAGCCCAATCAAGTCTTTGCTCAAAATCCATGAAGCCCTCAGCCTGATCATCAGAATCCTCTAGTCCATTCCCAACAAGCAGTCAAAGACCTCTGGGTAGTGAAGTCGTACACTCATATTACACTCCTACCCGAGTTGTGAAGATTTTGAAGATGTTTCTCGAGATGTGAAGGCCTCATCTTTAGCCATCAGGCCTTATTCGCTTCTTGAAGATGGATACTATACATGTATATCTTTTTAATTTCGAGATGTAAATCCATTGTGTATTTCTCACGACTACACTTTATATAGTTATATGACATGGATTTGCAGTGTATTTGATTGGCAACCATGATTTTATTTCATTCCGAGCATGGGTATGCCTTCCTTGGTGAGACAATTGTTATTTTGTAGATGGCACCTCCCGAACTCTGGTCCCTGGGCTCACTTGTTTCATACATTGGTGAAGATTGATAATTTATTTCGGCCATCAGATGCTCTTATGACCTCACACATTAGGGGACATCTGTTATAACCCTAATTTGCACTAGATATGCTTACCTAGCATCAGGCCATCTCATTTTACATCTTTTTCCAAGCCACTAATGAACAACTTCTTAAAAAACACCCTTTTTGAAGGCACACACACCCTTCTCCACTACTGCATGTGTGTGCATGCTAGTTGACCCATTACAACTCGCGTATACCTAAAAAAAATGAAAAATAGAAAGTTGCAGACATAACACACAGTTTTGGGTAAGTTACCTAAGCCGTTTGACCACCCATAGCCAGTCACTCGACCAAATACCTAGCCCTTTCTAGCCTATAAAAGAAGGGGTAGGGGTCCCATTTGGAGGGAGGAGAATAATTGTAAAGAAACTCTACCTGATTTTGCATTCCCTTTTCCCCAACCTTTTGCAACCATTGTGTGAAGAGAAGCATATACAAAAGCAGTTGGAGCACAGTTGAAGAGGAGCCAAGGACCAGATTCGAGGAGTAGTGACCGATCTCACTATTGCAAGTTACTCTTGTGAGATTAATAAAAGAAGTACTTTTCCCGTCCTTCCATATGAGGTTTTTAATGTTTAAATATTGATTATATTTTAATAGAATCTCTAACCCATTAGTTCATACATCATATGCATGTTTGGAGTTCTTTGTTTGTCTATTTATGAATGCAGGTCATCTTTGGGAGGAGATTTGCAGTCAAGGAGCAATCGAACATTAAAGGATTGACATCAAACACGAAAACTAAGGCACAATAACTTGATCTTTTTAACCTTATATTTTCATACGAATAATGGGGTTTATGATTGGGATGATGGTAAAAATTAGGAGACTTTAGGTCATTTCTACATGCATTACAGAACCCTTAATGCTAGTCTGTAGGGGTATTTCCCACCCACAACATGGATTTATCATAGAGAAATGCATACAAAAGACAAGATCACTGAAACCACAAGATTAATTTAAATCTCCATGAAATTTAAAACCTTGAATATAATTCCCAGCAATGCATAAGTGATATGATGAACTCCATTTTAATTTGAAGCTTAATAGGTTCAATCTCAATTTAGGATTATCGTAATAGAAGGCGAAGAATCTGAAATTGTTTTTTGCATTTTCACTCCTTCCTGTCTCCCACTTGCTAACCGTGAATACCTCACCAGTACCTCCCAACCAACGCTAGAGGTACTCTTCTTCCCCCTTAGCCCCCTGAGCCGCAAAGGGTCCATGCACAACACAACCACAAAACTCTAGCTTCTAGCTCGCCTCACAAGGTTGAGCCACCACTCTCTCACTCGAGACGCGTAACCCAACTCCCACAAGAAAAACCAGTCAAAGAAATTCAGACAACATAACCTTACGCATACCAAGGATGATCCACTTTTCCTCCTTACCAGTTGCTTTATAGCAATTTTCCAAGACACAATCCCTTTGCACAATTTAATTCAATTTTTAATTAATAAATTTTATATTTTTCCCTCCCCTTTACACTTGTCACCCTCACAATAGATGCACAAGAAAAATTCAAAAAATTAAATTAATTAAAATTCACTTTCCCTCACATCGTGTAAAAGAGCTCCTTAAATCACTCGTTGTCTTTTATTCCTTTATACCTAATTTAAGACTAACACCTTTCTAATTCTGTGTGGATTTAAAAAGGGAATTCTTATCTAGTTAACTGGACTCTAGATTCCTCTCTATGCTTACACCTTCTTTTTCTATTTATTTCCTTTCTTAACCTAATTTCCAATTTAATATTACTTGAACAAAACCATATAGTTAAATATTTAGATAAAATTTTCTCATTTTTAATTCTTAACTTGATTTTTCTTCATCCCCGTTTTATTAATTTATTATTTAGTTTTTAGTCTTCTTACCCTATTTATACGTAGTATTAACTTTTAAGTAGGATTAGAATTTTAAGGGGGTTTTATAATTAATAAAATCACTCATTTATTAATTTTTTTAAGTTCGGAAATAGTCAAAACAATTTATTGTTTTCTAGGAACCTAGGTTCATTGACTCACCTTTATTAAAATCGCAACATGCCCTTCAAGATGCACTCCATGCTCCAATGGTGCCACTTGCCTTTATTCAAGTTTTTTTATATGACGTTCCCTTCAAGAGGCACTACGTGCTCCAAGGGTCCCACTTGTCTTTGACTGATTTTGGTAGTCTTCCAACCCTTGGAGTCAATACTCCATCACAAGACCTTGTGAGAGACTAAGGGCCTCTAAGGAATAAGGACCCTGCCTTATTGCGTGCCCCTTATAATCTTTGTGAACGACTGTCTAAGTCTACCCTCACGACATCGTGGATCCATTGAACTAGGTAATCGTTAACCTACAATTTGAGACACAATGGGAGTGCTATTAGGCTATGGCAGGTCTGTTTCCACACCTCCCCCTCAATATTTGTTTGTTTTGCATGGCCCCTTTACTCCTTATGTGAGTCTGATTAGCAAGAAATTGTCAACCTGCATCCACCACGAAGCATTGTCAATGATTCATAACAACATCATAATATACCTGCTCATATGTCACACATGCAAAAATAGAAATACCCAAACCATATACATTCTATTCCTTGAATCGATCTGGAGTCTAAGGAGGTCCATTGATGCCATCAACATCCCCTATCTGTCAAGTGTCCTGCACGCTCAGGAGAAACCCATCAATAGCACTTGTCTATACATAAATATCAAATAACATAACATCATATCCACAACATCATCATCAAAATCCATAAGAGAAACAAACAATCATATACTGAACCGGATTACCTGCATGCAAGTTTCCTCAAAGAATAAGTCATATCATGTGTGCGAAAGAGAAGGATGTTACATACACCCCCTCTTGTTTTAAACTATGTCCTGAAGTTTCATAGTATGTAAGTGAAGTAAATAAAGTATCCGACCAGATCTAAATGTCTAGCTATCAAACAAAAAATGGAAACTGTTGGCGCATATCATATGTGTCCTCGCAGGTAGTAGGGTGTGGAGTATAATTGTCTCACTAGAACTTGACCTGATTGATTGTTCGGCATCGTAGTTTTCGAATGAAATGGTCTAGAATGTGGATTGGCTTCACCATGAGCACACCCTTGTCTGATACCTACAAAGAAATCATGTCAATCACATGTGTAGGATTTCTAACATAATGTCTCAAAACAAATACATGAAAAACATTGTACATATACCTCAAAGAATCAGGCAAGGCTAGTCGATAGGCCATGGGTCCCTTCCTTTCCACAAATTTGAAAGGTCCCACAAACCTAGGATATATTTTATCACCCTTTCCAAACTTGATTGAAGTCTTGTGCGGTTTCACTCACAAGAAGACTCTATCACCAACTTCATAACTACGGTCAACGCGATGCACATCAACACTGATCTTATGCTGATCTTGTTCTTCCTTGATACTTTGTCTTATCGTTTGCATTTGTTCTTCCATTTATTGGGTCGCTTCTTGTCCTACCAAGATCCTATCCTCAATTCGATCCCAACTCAAAGGCATCTGACAAGGTCTCTCGTAAACAAACTCAAATGGCGCCATCTTAATGGTTCTTTGATAGTTTTTTTGTATGAAACCTCTACCAGTGGAAATAACTCCTACCAACACTTATGTTGGTCCATCACGTACATACACAACATATCTTCAAATATTTGGTTCATTATTTTTGTCTGCACGTCTGTCTTCGGGTGATATGCAGTACTAAAGTTAAGTTGGGTTCCCAAGGCCTCTTGTAAACTAGTCCAAAATTGTGTTGTAAACATCAATCCTCGATCAGATATGATCCTCTTAGGCACGCCATGCTATCTCACTATATTTTTTATAAAAACTCTAGCTATTTCTAGCGCATGATATGTCGCATGCACAGGGATAAAATGTTCACTCTTCGTCAGAGTGTCAACTACCACAAAAATCAACTCGTTCATCCTTGTTGTCAGTGGCAATCCAACAATGAATTCCATCGAAATGACCTCCCAGTTTGATTCTGGAATAACATGTGGCTGTAGTAATTCTATCGGATGTATATGTTCATCCTTCACTTGCTGGTATTCTAGACATCTCGCCACGTAGTTGACTATGTCTGCCTTCACTCCTTTCCAGAAGAATAAGGGTTTAAAGTCTTCCCTCATCTTCGTGACTCTTGGATGAGCCATGTACACTGCTCTATGAGCTTCGTTTAAGATCAAACTTCTCAACTCGTCATTGGGTGGTACGCAAATCCGATTATTAGATCTCATTAATTCAATGTTTTCCATGGTAAATCCCTTAAATTTTGGTACCAACATGGTGTCTTGTCCGATAAATTTATTAACCTCCTTATACCAGTCATCATCGTGCTCTATAGTTAGAATATTTTCACGAATACTCATCTGAAGAGGTATCATTGAAAATATGTGTGGTCTCTGACTCAATGCATCTACCACTTTGTTCATTGTTCCTTTTATGTGTGCAATCTCAAAATCGTACTCGCTAAGAAATTTTGACCAACGCCTTTGTCATGCATTCAAGTCACTTTGCGTAGAAATATGCTGCAAACCACAATGGTTTGTTTTCAGTTCAAATTTTCATCCAATCAAGTAGTGTCTCCACACCCTCAAGTCATACACAATGGCCAATAACTCCAAATCATGCGTTGCGTAGTTCTCGTCATGCTTTATTAACTTCCTTGAGATGTAAGCAATCATTCGATTGTCTTGCATCAATTCTCCGTCTAAGCCTTCCTTCGATGCGTCTGTGCATACCAGGAAGTCCTCGTTCATGTCCAGGACTTTTATTATCGATGATGTTGTCAACAACTCCTTGAGCCTTCAAAATTCTTCTACGCATTTCTCTGTCCATACAAACTTCTTGTTTTTCTTCTGCAATTCCATACTCGGATTTTCTATCTTCGAAAAACCTTCGATGAACTGTCGATAATACCTCACTAAACCCATGAAGCTATGTAATTCAGGTACGTTTTCCAGTGCAGGCCATTCCATAATATCCTATACCTTCCCTGGATCTACAATGATACCTTCATCGGAGATAACATGGCCTAAATAATGAATCCTCGATTGATAAAAAGTTTGACAATTTCCCGTATAATTGGTTCTCCCGTAAGCACTCTAGTACCAAGTGAGTTTTTTTTTCATGTTCTTCCTGTTGATATTATGGTAGCTGTGGGAGGTATTAACCTCCACTTGTGACCTTTTATGAGATTATAATATTCCAGGAAGCAAGAGAAACCCTAAAATACTTAGACATAACCCTAGAAGAGAAGTCGGTAAAGAAACTATGTTATATTGAGTCTTTAGCCTCCAAAAGAAGAAGTCGACCCAGACATCTTAGGTAAAGCACTATAAATATAGGATGTGATTTATTATTTGAGACAGATATCTCGTAATTGCATAAATCCACTTGTGTGCACTGCAAAAATCTAGTAGTGCGCAAGTCTCGGGAGCAGCTCCAGCTGCAGTTGCTGCAACTTGTAATTTTGGTTTTTCTGGGTTGGAATCTTTGATCAATATTGGTTATCCTTTGTTGGTGCATTATCCTTGGTTGGATATTTATTTTATACCATAATTCTTCTCTTTTTCAAGGTCAAGGTGCTCGGGGGTGGCATCAGTGCCTATGGTTGGGTGACAATATTGCTATATTGTCTATGGTTAAACGAGCACACCCATTTTTATAATAGGTTATGGGCCCACACCTCCTTCATTAAATATAAACCACTGGAAGGAATCTCATCCATAAGTTTATCAAGCTCATTGAATAACTTCCGCTAGGGTTTATAGCAGGTGCAATTACTGAAGAACTGTCTCTAGGGTTACTAGCAGGTGTAGTTGCAGAAACCCTAAAAATCTTGTCTAGCACCTTATAATGGAATACCTTAATCAAGGAAAATATATTGTAGTGCATCTTATTCCAGTGCACCTCTTGTCACTCTCAGAAGGAAAAAAATTCAAGGTTGATATTTTGGGTCAAAGCTTGACCAGTTATCAGCCAACATAAACCATGAATGAAAAGATGGATCATCTGCACTATTCATCTCTCACAGGAACTCTTGAAGATGACATATGGATAATTGATAGTGGAGCTTCCAGGCATATGATAGGAGACTGGGTCAGAATCTCTAATCTAAATGAAAAGGAGACATCCTACAAGGTAGAACTTGGAGATAAAAACATCTATCCATTTGAAGGAATTGGTCAAGCCTCCGTCAAATTGAAAATAGGTAATGATGTTCATTTGAGCAATGTCTTATATGTACTTGGTTTAGAAATAATCTTGTAACCATATATTTCCTAGAAGACAAAGGAAATAAAATATCCTTTGTATATGGAAAAGTATTATCTTGGTCTAGAGACTCTAGCATAGAGAACGCTAGAGTTATTGGAATCTGTGAAGGAAGACTGTACAAACTACTAGAAATAAATGATGAAGCTCTTGTACATGGTGAAGTCAATCCCAATTAACTTTTGCATAGAAGGTATGCTCATATCAACTATCAAGCATTACCTTTCCTCAAAAACATGGTTGAAGGAATACCATAACTACAATCTACACATGAAGGAATTTGCAAAGGATGTGCTCTTGGTAAGAATGTTAAGAAACCATTCTCAAGCAACAATAATAGATATAAGGAAATCCTGTATCTAATACATTCAAATGTTTATGTTCCGATGCCAGTCAAATCTCTAGGAGGTTCTATTTACTATGTAATCTTCATAGATGATTATTCAAGAAAGACTTGGTTATATCTCTTGAAGACAAAGGACGAAGTTTTCAACAAGTTTCAAGAATTCAAAGCAGAGATAGAGAACCTCAAAAACAAGAAGATCAATACCTTGAGAACAGATAATGGAGGATAATATACATCCAAGGAATTTGTTGCCTTTTGCAAATCGGCAGGGGTTAAGAGGGAGCTAATTGTTCCTCATAATCCAAAACACAATGGTGTAGCAGAAAGGAAGAACATGTCTATTGAAGAAACTGTGAAATCACTAATGAACGATCAAGGTTTATCTATGTATTTGTGGGGAGAAGCATCCATGACAACAATATATGTTCATAATAGAAGTCCCCACCACATATTGAAGGATATGACCCCAGAAGAATCCTTCTCAGGAAATAAACCTAATGTGGAACAATTAAGAATCTTTGGATGCCATGTTTACATTCACATCCCCAATGATAAAAGGAAGAAATTAGAACCCTCAGGAAAGAAGGGCATATTCGTGGGATACAATGAATCATCTAACGCATACATAATCTATATCCTATAACAACATAACTTTGAAGTCAATGGATTTCAAGAAATCCATAGAAGAAACTATAGAAGAAGAAGAGTATCAAGAGCCTAAAGAAGAAATCACATGTCTTCCAAAAAGTCAGAATGAAGAAACAAAACAACTTGATCATCCGATGCAACCATGTGAAACTATTAAATCAGACACTGTACCCAAAACTAAGAAATGTCCATCTTGTCTTAAAGCTACTCTACAAGAAGAAGAAAGACTCAAAGCCCCAAGTCATACCTTCGGAAAAAGGAAAAAGCCCAAAATATTCTCTAGCTATGCATCGTGTATGACAAATATTCTAAATGAAGAACCCACCATATTTGAAGAGGCAACTTAGAAGAAACAATGGAAATACACCATGACAAAAGAACACCAGTCCAACATGAAAAATGATGTATGGGAAAGTGTGCCTAGACCCAAAGAAAATTAGTCGTAACTTCAAAATGGGTCTATAATATCAAACATGCATCAAATAAAAGCATGGAAAAATACAAAGCAAGGTTCGTTGCTAGAGGGTTCTCCCAGAAGGAGGGAGAATATTATGATGAGACATTTTCTCTTGTTTCCAGATATACTTCTATTAGAACCATTATGTCTCTTGCTTCTTTCATGGGATGGAGTTTACATCAGATGGATGTAAAGATAACTTTCCTCAATGGAGAAATCGATGAATAAGTATACATTGAACAACCTCAAGGATTTGAATTACACTCTTGAGACACTCATGTTTGCAGACTCAAGATATCCTTGTATGGAATCATGCAAGCTCCAAGAGATTGGTATGCTAGAATATACAACTACTTAAAAAGACTTGGTTTGTCTAAGAGTCATTCAGATCCAAATATTTACTACAAAGTAGTGAACAATGCACCTATGATTCTACTGTTGTATGTGGACGATTTATTCTTGAGAGGTGAAGAGTCTCTCATCATCCAGTGTAAGAAGGAACTAGCTTCTGAGTTCGATATGAAATATCTTGGTCTCATGCATTATTACTTGGGTCTAGAAGTATGGTAGAAGCATGGTGAAGTATTTCTTGGACACAAAAAGTATGCAGTGAAGATTCTTTAGAAGTTTGGAATGATGGATTGCAAATACATGGACACTCCTATGACCACAGATATAAGGAAAGTAAGAGACTCGGATTAAGATCCAGTAGAATCGTCCCTATATCGACAATTGATTGGGTCATTGAAGTATTTAGTGAATACTCAACCAGATATTTGCTTTGTTGTAAAATTCTTTAAGCCAGTTTCAGGTAGAACCCCGACATGAGAATTGGATAGCTGCAAAGCATGTTCTAAGATATATTCATGGGATGCTAAACTATGTCTTAAGATATACCGCATCCAGTGATATACATATTCATGGATTCACAAATTCAGATTGGGAAGGAAGTGCAGAAGACAGAATGAGTACTTCAAGGATGTGTTTTAGCTTGGGCTCCACTATGATATCTTGGGGAAACATGAAACAAAATTCTGTCACACTCAAAAAAGCAGGAGCATAATATATCGCAGCATGTGAGGCATGTACATAAGCATTATGGCTAAGAAAGATGATTTTTGGATTATTTGATCAGATTCCAGATTCAACCATAATATAATATGGAAATTAGAGTTGTGTAAGATTATTTGAACACCCAATGTTTCATGAATGGTCGAAACACATTGAGCTCAAATACTAATTTATTCGAGATAAATTCTAGGAAGGAGAAGTGAAGCTCTGGTATATACCCATAAATGAGAAGACAACATATATTTTGACAAAGCCTTTGTCCAGGATAAAGTTTGCATACTTACGAGAAAAGTTGGGGATCATGGAAATAACTCCCTTAGATGAAAGGGAAGAGATGGCTCTCCATGTTGTGAGGGAGCATTGATATATCATTGATTTATGGACAGTCATTTTCCATCTTGGAAAATGATCCAGGATGGGCAGTTCCTTTCCAGTTCGGAAAGTGGTTTGATATTTTTGATGGACATGCATTTTCCAATTCGGAAAATGGTCCAGATCAGACAGTAATTTTCGTAATGAAAATGGTTCGATAGATTGTTGATGTACCATAGATAGTGATTCCCCTTATGGCTAGTGTAGGTGAATGGTATAAGACAATTATTCTTCTTGGAAGTCACTCTCAATAGTAGTCAAGTAGAATCGTCTGCCTCACCAAGAATTCATTCTTTCGAAGTTCACAATTGTGAGCAGATTCGAAGAATGGTCCATTTTGGAGGTTGGTGTAAGACAGTCATTTCCTTAGGAAATGGTCCAGAAAATCATTCCCTAGGGAAAACTCATTCTCTCTAGGTTGAACTATTTTTAGTGCAGGAGGAATGGCCCATTTAGGTGAATGGTCCAGGTTCAACAATCAGGAAAAGCATTCCCTAGGGAAGACTCATTCTCTCTAGGTTGCACTGTGTTTAGTGCCAGAGGAATGGCCCAGTTAGGTGAATGGACCAGGCTCAGAAATCAGGGGAAATTATTCTTCCATGCTTGGGAAGAATAGTCCAGATAGCATGGTTGATGCTTTTACTATATGAGGGAAGATGCTCTTCCATATCTCATAGGTGTGAGTGGAAGTATGGCCCAAATGACTCAATTTATATCATGATATTGTTTTTATGCAGGTTGATATCAGATGATATGATTTCTATGGAGACTGTATGTCTCTAGATAGTAGATGTATGCTACTATGATGGATATGTTCCACTGGTTGTTACTACGTGTCACTGATTAAGTAGTTGTGTACTACTTGGTGTGGTTGCATACCACTAGATAGTATTTGTGTACTACTATGGATAGACACAGTTATGTTGTATCATATTACATTGTACTGATATTCATAGATATTATCCAGTTGGATAATGATGATGGTGTTCGTGGTTCGATCATGAGATAACTTGTGTGGCTATAATGATGCTACTGGTTGAATGTTCTATTTTTTCTCAAGACCATTACTTGTTATACCTCCCTAGATAGGAGGGAGTGTTGATATTATGGTAGTTTTAGGAGGTATTAACCTCCACTTGTGACCTTTGATGAGATTAGAATATTCCAGAAAGCAAGAGAAACCCTCAAAGCCTTGGACATAACCCTAGAAGAAAAGTCAGCTAAAGAAAATAATTTATATTGGGTCTTTAGCCTCTAGAAGAAGAATTCAACCCAGACAGCTTAGAGAAAGCAGTATAAATACATGATGTTAGTTCTTGTTTGAGACAGATATCTCAGAATTGCAGAAATCCACTTGTACACATTGCAGAAATATAGTAGTGTGCAATTCTGGGGAGCACCTGCAGCTGTAGTTCCTGTAACCTGTAATTTTGGTTTTTCTGGGTTAGACTTTCAGATCACTCTTGGTTATCCTTTCTTGGTGCATTATCTTTGGTTGGATATTGATTTTCTACCAGAATCATTCTCTCTTTCAAGGTCAAGGTGATCGGGGCTGGCATTAGTGCCTATGGTTGGGTGACACGATTTCTATATTGTCTATGGTTAAATGAGCACACCCATTTTTCTAACACTTCCATCGTCCAATAATATATCAAAATTTTGTCAATGAATACTTGAACAAACTTGTCCAAGTATTCATGGAACACCCCATTCATCAAGCTCATGAATACCCCCGGGGCGTTTGTCATTCCAAAAGGTAAAACAATAAACTCATAATGTCTAAACCTCATATTGAATGCGGTCTTAGGAATGTCTTCCTCAATTCGTAACTAGTGATACCTTGATCTCAAATCAATCTTTGAAAACATCGTAGTGCCTTTCATTTGATCAAACAAATTGTCTATTCTTGGCAACGGATACTGGTTCTTGATCGTTGCCTTGCTCAATTGACAGTAGTCAATGCAGAGTCTCCATGACCCATCCTTCTTCCATATGAGAATAACAGGTGCACCCAAAGGTGATGTTGGATTACTAAGAGGGGGGGGTGAATCAGTAATAGAGCAATTTAATCGTTTTTCACCATAAAATGCAAGTGTTATATCAATGACATTATGATCAAATAGTTTCATAGTAAATAAACAATGAACAAATGAGCAATCACAAACATACACAATACACCAGTGTTTTACGTGGAAACCCAAAGTGAGAGAAAACCACATAATGTTTTTTCTTATATGTCTTTAAGAATTACATTCATTGGAAGCACCAACTTCCTTTGTTTTCCAACTGCAACTGGAAGGAGGCTACAACCCCCTAGTTTCTCAGGCTACAACCCGAGGGAAGCTCCAACTCCCCAATTCTCTAGCTACAACCAGAAGGAGGCTAAAACCCCCTATGTTCTCCAGCTACAACCAGAAGGAGGCTACAACCACATGTCCTTTCCACGTCCAACCGCCCTAACATATAAGTAGAATGATTGAACCACTATCACACTATCACTGTGAGATATACTACTATAAACCTATACCAATCAACCTGCACCAAACAACTTCTACCAATAGCCTAAACCATGCATCAACCATGCATCAACCTGTGCCTCAAACTGTAATCAACATGTACCATAAAAAAGTGCATCAACCATGTACCAACCTGTACAAAACAACCTGTAATCAACCTGTACCACAAACAAGTGCATCAACCATGCACCAACCTATAACTCAACATGTACCATGAATAAGTGCATCAACCATGCACCAAATCTGTGCAAATAACCTGTCACAACAACCGGTCCAAAAAACCTATCACAACAACTTGTCTCATAAAAATTATCAACCAAATCATATATACTCACCAAGATCAATCACCAAGACAACTCTCAAAGATGTGCATCAACCAAGTATAACACAACAACTCATAATCATCACCAAGATTAATATGTGCTTTTATTATATACCAATACAAGTATTCTACATCATCCATAAACCATGTGTCAACAATACTACTAAAAGGTGCCTCCAACCATGTACCAAGTATGTACCAATCATGTATCAACTACTCATCAACTATGACTCATCAATATGTAGCAACATCATCAACTATACACCTCATGTATGTGCCAACTCATCAACTACTTGTCTCAACCATGTATCCAACATGTACCTCAACCAAAATCCCTCATAAGTTTCATCATCCAAATCTGATTTGTAACTTTGTAATAGACTTGGTGTATATGATCACATACCTGCAAACCTTCCTTAACTTTAACAACAAGAGACTAGCATTTTCATCAAACTTTACTTCTGTCTCACATGACTAGTTTTGGATTAGTCAACAACCCTAACTTGAAATAATAGTAACTATGTACCTGCAATGAATAAAGATATCGATATAGTACACAATGTTCTTCAATGTGTTTTATTCAATTACTCCATATTTCACTACTTGGAACCTCTCAAAAAATGAGTTATAGCAAAAATGACATACCTTGTTGAATTCTAGCTTATTCTAGAGAGAGAACGTTTAGAGTGTGCCCCGCACAAAATATTTGTTGTATGGATATAAAAATTGTACATAGAATACTACAGACTGTTCTCTAACAAACATATTTGGTATTACTTAATTTGGATCTGTTATGAAGAAGTTATGACGTTTTTACTCGAAACACATGCTTTAGACTAGTTTCAGGACTAGCCACAAACCCTATTTTCCACAGAGTGTAACTCTAAAAATACAACGACCCAAAAGCTAAAATTTGTACCACAGCTACTTGGACATGTTTCCTCAATGGCCTCCCAATTTCATGGTTTGAATCATTCTATAAAAAAAATTTATTTCGAAAATGGTGAGATGACCTATAAATAACCTACCTTAGAAAACATCATCAAAAGAATTTATCCTCCCTTGAATATCAACCTTCTTTACTTCACCTTCCCTCTAAAACTCATCTTAAATATCCTTTGGTTACCTCAATCACCTATATATATTCAATATGCTCAAGTTTGATTCAAATGAGAGAGCCTTGCCTCTTATTTATACTTTCATGTAGCTTCCTCAAGGGGTTACCTTTTAACCATCTTAACCCACTTTCCTTATTTTAGGGTTAGCCCACTTCTAACCACTTTTAATTTAGTAATTTCTCCATTAACTTTATTATTTAAATAATTTATTTATATTCAATTTGACTTATAGTACACTCATCACTTCACTTTATTATTTACCTTCTAAAATCTCTTAAACCACTTTGACCTTTTGGGGCTTCTAGATGACTCATGAGGGTTCTCCAACTTCACATGGCCATAAATCTTTAAATGTAAGGAGTTATGTGTCGTCCCACACACCACTGGAAATGGAATTACATGTACTATCCATATATAATAGTATTACTTGAAAATATATCAAAACTCATACCATTATCCATCAAACAAACTTGGGTCCATTACCCAAGCCTGAGTTCTCCAACTTCACATGGACATAACTCTCTAACCGTGAGGAGTTATGTGACATTCCACATACCAATGGAAATGGAATGAAATGTACTACCCATATAGAATACTATTACCTTCAAATATATTAAAACTCATACCATTATACATCAAACAAACTTGGTTCCATTACCCAAACCTTTGTGCTACCGAAATTCGCTACCGAACCTTCTCCAAGGGTTGACATAAATCACTAAGGATTGAAATAAATGTACAATATCACTCTCCAATGGTTGATATCAATGACAACCAACAATCCATAATTACTGTCCATCAACCTAATCCAACTGTCTGACAATATCCCCCTTTGGCATTGATGGAAACACCAACATTGATGGCAACACTTTGTCATCATAACATTCATGCTTATACTCCTCATCAATGTTTTTGTCTCTCCCCCTTTGAAATCAATGAAAAAGGGTATCTCCTTTGGGGATTCTCCCCTCACTGAAATCTGCTTGGGATGCTCCCCATGTCTACATGCCTCTGTTCTCTCTCTCCAAGCATTTCTATCATGCATCTGATAAATATCTCCCCCTTTGTCATCAATGGAAAAGGTATCTTTCCATCCGAGGCTTCTCCCCCTAACTAAACTATCCTTGGGGATAATCCCCCTGACTGAACTCTTCCTAAAACTGATCCTCCAACCTGAATTGTCCTCTTTATGGTGCTTCCTCATGTAAATCTAAGACATATAAGATAAGCATTCAAAAGAATTCATTTTGGAGTACAAATTACTCTGAATCTCTGGCCAAAATACTCAAAGGCTTCCCTTGGAAGTGGTTTTGTAAATATGTCTGTCACTTTTTCTTTTGTGCCCACATATTCAAATCTAATGTTCTTCTTTGCAACCTGTTCCCTCAGAAAATGATACTTTATTGGAATGTGATTCTTCTTGGAGTTCATAACCGGGTTCTTTGAGATACTGATGGCACCTGCATTATTGCAATAGATTGGAATGGGCTCATCATAATCAACATGTATATCTAAGTAGAACGTTTCTCCATTGGTGCTTCATCGGTCATCAATGAAACCTAGCCAATATGCATCTGTGTAGGCAATACATGATAGATCATTTCCTTTTGGATACCATAATCCAAATTCTTTTAGTCCTTTGAGATATATGAAAATCCTCTTTACTAATAAGACATGCGATTCATTTTGTGTTGCTTGAAATCGTTCCAACTATCCAATTGCCTACATTACATCTAGTCTAGATGTTGTCACATATAGTGAGCTACCAATCATTAACCTATATTGCCTCTAGTTTGTAGACTTTGAATCATCATATTTTCTCAACTTGCAACCGGTTTGCATAGGAGTGGTAACTGGTTTGCAATCTTCCATTTCGAACCTCTTTAGCATTTCTCTGATATACTTAGTTTCAGAAATAAAAATTCCTTGGTTTCTTTGACATATCTAAAGACCTAGAAAGAAGAATAGTTCTCCAAGTAATGACATTTCAAATTCATTTTGCATATCTTTTGCAAATTTCTCGCTTAACCTATTATTAGTACTCCAAAAACAATATCATCAACATAAATTTCAATTAATAAAATACTACCTTGAGTTACCTTGATGTAGAGGTTGTCGTCTGCACTTCCTTTCCATAGTTCTTAGGGAGTTTTGTCATATTTTTTTCTGAGCATTAATATGTTTTGAATGTGAATTGTTGTATGCACTGCATGTGTCCAAAAAATATCTGTCAATTTGGAATCCATTAGCATTGTTCAAGCCATTTCCTATGTAATTATCATCCATTATGATAATGTTACTTTGTCTCTGAACCACTATTTGAACCAATATATGAATCCATGGTCTTGTCCATGTTGTCCAAGACTCTACCTGCACAACTGTCCATAATGATGACCCATTTATCACTATACTATCATGAAGTCTTGATTAATCCATCAAATTGTACTTCTTCTAACTGACTTCTTTGGATCTGTCTTCTCAAACTCTACAATCTTCTTGAAGGATGGTTCTTTGGTCTGTCACAATTATCGCATAGACTCCCCCTGTCTAATATTCATATTACTTGGGAGTCTCTAAGCTGGATGGATCAAAACAATTCCTTCTCTGATGTGTATTCATCATCATCTTCATTGGTAGATTCATCATAATCTTCATTGGTAGATTCATCATCTCTCCGAGCTCTAAATTCTTTATTTATGTCCGTGGATTCATATTTCACTACAATGCCTGAAATTACAATCTCTTGAACCTGTTCCTTATTTACTTGTCCTTCTTTTCTTTCAATTATTTTCCAAACCTTTCTGTATCTGACATCTTTCATTTTCTTTATAGAATTTTCTTCATCTCGTTTTATTTCCAATCTTGCGATCTCCAAGACTTGGTCTTTCTTCACTTGTTCTTCATGTTTTCTTATCCATACTTTATTATATATGATATCAGTGTTCTCTTTCATGGAAGTGTTGATCATGCTTCTACAATCACTAGCTATGTGTCCATAGTTATGAAATTTGTAACATTCAATGTTACGTGGGGCCAGATATGCACTTATTTCTTGAACATTTCTTTTATAATCCTTGCAATATGCAACCTTATGTCTAAAATTAGTACAATAAAAACAATGACCATAAAAGAAATTTGCATACTTGGGAGTGAATGATGTTCTTTGTGGTGTATTCCTTCTGAATTTCTTCCTTGACTAATCATGATCATGATTGAAGCTTCATTTGTGGCTTTAACAGGAATTGTCTTCTTGAAGATGTATCTTCAATAGTTTTCTTAGATTATGGTCGACCATGATTCCTTCTTTTAATTACTTCTACATAACTCTTTCTATTTTCTTCATTTTTATTTTCTATCAACCTTGAGTGCTTCTCTTCATTCTCTATAACTGATGTGGATGTTTCTGTCTCTTCAACGTTCTTGTTGAGCTTGATGATTTTACTTCTCAATGTGACAACTTCTTCTTCAATCTTCTCAACCTCTTCTTCTATCTTCATTATCCGAGACTTCATGACTTCTTCTGTTCTTTTCACTTCTTCAAGATGAATTTTTAATGTGATTATTTCTTCTTCAAGTCCTTTCTCTTCTTAACCAAACTCCGCCTCAAGCTGGTTTAGATCATTAGTTATTTCCTTAAGATGATATGTCAATATCTTCTCTCTCATTTATGCTTCTTCCTTCTGTTCTTCTATGTTGACTTCCAAATACTACTTTTGATATTCAATATTTTCTTTGATCTTTCTGGCTTCTTCTAGCTGAGTTCTTAAGTTCTCAATGAATTGTTGGGATTCTTCAAAAATGTGAACACTTTCCTTTTGTTTCATCAATTCTTTCTTGAGTGACTTGTTTTCTTATCTTATTTCATCTAAAACACTAATCAATTATTCTTCATAATTGTCTTCTTTTTCAATTATTTTTTGTCTCATTTCCTTCATGGCATTCTATTTCAAGATGTCCATGTTTTTAAAACAACATACCTATTGTGAGTGTGTACTCTTCATCTTCTGAATCTATTTGACATGGTGAAAATAATTCTTTTTGATCTGTATCTGCATCTTCTTTGGAGTTTTCTAAATCTTTGATGGGTGAAGACTATATGTCATGTAACTTATCCCAAAGTTCTTTGGCTGATGAACATTTACCAACTTTTTCTCTTACCGGATTAGGTAATCCTTCCCAGATGAAATCCATTGCTATTGTGTTATTCTTCTTCAATTCATTCTTGATTGAAGTCTTTTCCCTTTTTGAACTATCATATCTTGTAACAACTGATAGCCAAATATAATTTCCATGTGCCTGTAAAAATACTTTCTTCCTTCTGCTCCACATCTCATACTTAAAACCATTCTGACCATTAAACATTGGTACTCCATTCTCAGAATAATCCATGATCTCGTTCCAGTGGTTAAACTGTTTCCTGAAGGAACTGGCTCTGATACCAATTGTTGGATTATTGAGAGGGGGGGGGTGAATTAGTAATAGAGAAATTTAATCCATTTTCACCATAAAATTCAAGTTTTATATCAATGTAGCATTATCATCCAATAGTTTTAGAGTAAATAAACAATGAAAAAATGAGCAATCACACATATACATAGTACACTAGTGTTTTACGTGGAAACCCAAAGTGGGAGAAAATCATAGAATGATTTTTCTTATATGTCTTTAAGAATTACATTCATTGGAAGCACCAACTTCCTTTGTTTTCCATATGCAACTAGAAGGAGGTTCCAAGCCCCTAGTTTCTCAGGATACAACCACATGTCCTTGCCCCATCCAATCGCCTTGACGCATAAGTAGAATGATGGAACCACTGTCACACTATCACTATGATATATATTGTTGTAAACCTATACCAATCAACATGCACCAATAACCTGAACCATGCATCAAACATGCATCAACCTGTACCTCAACCTGTAATCAACCTGTACCATAAACAAGTGCATAAACCATGCACAAACCTGTACCAAACAACTTTTAATCAAACTGTACCATAAACAAGTGCATCAACCATGTACCAACCTATACCTCAACCTGTACCATGAATAAGTGCATCAACGATGCACCAAACCTATACAAATAACCTGTCACAACAACTTGTCCAAGAAACCTATCACAACAACTTGTCTCAACAATATTATCAACCAAATCAGATCTACTCACCAAGATCAATCTCCAATAAAAATCTCAAATATGTGCATCAACCAAGCATAACACAACAACTCAATCATCACCAAGATCAATATATGCTTCTAATAATATACCAATACAAGTATGCTACATCATCCATAAACCATGTGTCAACAATACTATTAAAAAGTGCCTCCAACCATGTACCAAGTATGTACCAATCATGTATCAACTACTCATCAAATATGAATCATCAATATGTACCAACATCATCAACTATACACCTCGTGTATGTGCCAACTCATCAACTACTTGTCCCAACCATGTACCCAACATGTACCTCAACCAAAGTCCCTCATCAATTTCATCATCCAAATCTGATCTTTAACTCTGTAATAGACATGTTGTATATGATCACATGTCTACAAACCTTCCTTAACTTTAACAACAAGAGACTAGCATTTTCATCAAACTTTACTTTAGTCTCACATGACTAGTTTTGGATTAGTCAACAACCCTAACTTGAAATAATCATAACTATGTACCCGTATTGAATAAATATATGGAAATAGTACACAATGTTTTTAAGTGTGTTTTGATCAATTCCTCCAGGTGTCACGACTTGGAACAGCTCAGAAAATGATTTATATCAAAAATGGAATACCTTGTTGAATTCTGGCTTATTCTAGAGAGCGAACTTGTAGAGCGTGCCCCGCATAGAATGTTTGTTGTATGGATCTAAAAATTGTACAAAAATTACTAAATAATTTTCTCTAACCAACACATTTGGGCCTACTAAATTTGATCTGTTATGAATAAGTTATGACGTTTTTACCTGAAACACTTGTTTTAGAGTAGTTTCAGGACTAGCCACAAACCCTATTTTCCACAGAGTGTAACTCCAAAAATACAATGACCCACAAGATGAAATTTGTACCATAGCTACTTGGAAATGTTTCCTCAATGGACTCCCAATTTCACAATTTGAATCATTCTAGAAAAAAAAATATTTCTAAAATGGGGAGATGGCCTATAAATAACATACCTTAGAAAGCATCATCAAAAGAATTTATCCTCCCTTGAATTTCGTCCTTCTTTACTTCACCTTCCCTATGAAATTCGGCTTAGATATCCTTTGGTTACCTCAGTCACCTATAGATATTCAATATTCTCAAGTGTGATTAAAATGAGAGAGCCTTTCCTCTTATTTATACTTTCATGTAGCTTCCTCAAGGGGTTACCTTTTAACCATCTTAACCCACTTTCCTTATTTTAGGGTTAACCCACTTCTAACCACTTGTAACTTAGTAATTTATCCATTAAATTTATTATTTAAATAATTTATTTTGTATTCAGTTTGACTTATAGTACATTCATCCTTCACTTTATTATTTACCTTCTAAAATCTCTTAAACCACTTTGACCTTTTGGGGCTTCTAGATGACTCATGAGGGTTCTCCAAATTCATATGGCCATAACTCTCTAACTGTGAGGAGTTATGTGACATTCCACACACTACCGGAAATGGAATGACATTTAATATCCATATATAATAGTATTACTTGCAAATATATCAAAACTCATACCATTATACATCAAACAAACTTGGGTCCATTACCCAAACCTTTGTGCTACCAGAATTTGCCACCGAAATTTCTCCAAGGGTTGACATCAATCACTAAGGGTTGAAATCAATCTAAAATATCACTCTCCAATGGTTGAAATCAATGAAAACCAACAATCCATACCAACTTTCCATCAACCTAGGCCAACTATCTGACAGGTGACAGACTTGGATGTATAAGTCCTAGGTCCAACAACTCCTTCGGTTGCATTTTCAACTCCTGTAACTTAGGGGTCGACATCTGAGAAGTTGTTCTTGATATAGAATCAGTTCCATATTTTAAGTCTATGGTAAATTCCAATTCCCTTTCGGGTGGAAAACCTGATAACTCTTCTGGGAACACGTCTACA
This sequence comes from Picea engelmannii, assembly GCA_009831015.1. Lineage (NCBI taxonomy): Eukaryota > Viridiplantae > Streptophyta > Pinopsida > Pinales > Pinaceae > Picea > Picea engelmannii. The sequence goes on along the minus strand of ML778275.1, from coordinate 399,902 downwards.
AACTTGCGTACTACTGAAAGGTTTTCTAGTCCTTCCGCCATGCCCTTGTCATTCAATGCTAAGATTGCATATAGCTTGCATCATTTGCACATACTCTTTCTTAGCTATAGGGAAGAGATGAAACTTAGGGAAACTCCCTAGTTTATTCCTAGAATCACTCATCTTTGTCCCTCATCATTGATCAAACTTAACGGTTTCATCTTACAGTCAAGTATCGCATCATGCGATTCCAATCAGTTCATACCGATCACTACATCATAAGATCCTAATATCATGACGTACAAGTTTTCCTTCATGAAAAAATATCCCAGGTTAAGGCTACAGTCCGTAACCTTTCCTCCAACCTTCTTCTTGGCTCTCAAAGCCATTTCCACGTAGTTAAACTCGTCATGTTTGATTTCCTTTACCTTAATTATTTTTAGTGCTACACCAGAAATAAATCTTTATGTATCATGTGGATCTATCAAAATAATAAAGGCATGGTCAATGATGGTACCTGATGTCTAGAGCACAATATACTGATGCTTGGCCTGACAGTTATTCACTACTGCATGAATCCGGTGGGCCTTGCCCAAATATCCTATTTTAGTGTGTCCGGCTAACCCAATTACTTGGGCCCTCTCAACTAGGAAGTAACACTGGTAATGTAGCTCTCCACAGGTCCAACATCCGGTCTTCAGTCCAGTACTCCTGATCCAAGAAGTAGAAGTTGATGGCCCACTAGCCTAGAACCCTGGTTTGTTGTGTTGAACATGCCTAAACTACTGTTGTTGCAAACGACATTTTTGTTGGTGTTGTGGTCCTTAGTAGGGATTCCACTGTTGAGGCATCGATCACCATGATGTCATGAATGTGGATCCTTTTGAAGTGCCTCAATACCTTGATGGATGTCTAGCTAGTGTCTGATGATGATGCACACCAGATGTCACCTGTCCCGTCGATGTCGTAGGAGTCCTGATTTGACCCCCGTTGATGAGATCTTCCTCAGCTATTAGGTCCTTCTAGAAAAAATCGTGCAACGTCTAAGGCATTAGGATCCTCACCTTCACATGAATCATGACATTATGGTTGAACATAAACTTGTTGACCTTGAGCTTCTTGGTGTTCAGATGTGGAGCGTACCAAAGTAACTCCATGGAACATACCTCATACTCGGGAACCATGTGACCATCCTATTATAAGGCATTGAACTCATTGAGTTGATGCTCAATGAATTCCTTAGACAGATACCTCTCCTGAAATCACTCCTCAAACAGTTCCCATGACATGTCTTCGACGACCATGTTCAGTTGTGGCAAGAGTGTCTTCCATCATAGAAGAGTGCTCCCCTTTCACTGAAATACCTCCATGTGTACCTTCCTGTTGGAGGTGTATTCAATAATCACAAATCACATCTCCATGTTCTCCAACCATGCCTCAATGGCTGCACCGTTTTTGGCACCCAAGAACTAGGGAAGCTTGACCTTCTCGAGTTCTCGGTGAAAACTACTAGTATTGGATGGGGCGCGTTGTGGACCCTCAAGGGGTACAGGTGCCCTGGCCTCATCTCTATCTAGACGGATAATCAAGGCCTCTGGCATCCTCTGAAAGGACCTCATTAACCCAACCACATCCCCCACAACTATCTCTTCTTGTCCAATGATTTTTTTTTCTCCTTTGGGGTTAGACCCCTTTGGCATGGATGCCACTGGAGGCATCACACATCCTCCCCTAGAACCATGTCATCTACCTCTGTGTCATCCTCTAATCATGATTACCTGCATGAATACAATTCAAATTAATTAGTGATAAATTATTAATCATGTGTTTATACAGTAGAAGGCATATAGATCCCAAGTCACGGGGTTGAACCTGCTCTGATACCATATGTAACAACCCTTGCCATTACGACTACAATCAACGTACAACAGGAAAAAAAAAATTTCATTAGGAAATTAACATCAACAATATAAATTATAGCAACACAATGCAACACCATCATAATGAATTAATTACATGTGACACATCGTCGTAATCAGGTCACGTCGCAACTGATGCATCCGCAATTTAGCAATGACATATAGTCAACCATCATCATAATTGAATAAAGACACAAAGTTATAACATCTATGTACTCATCATTGAAATAAATAACAACGCCATCAACGCGTCAATGAAGGATGGCGACACATAAACATAAATAGCATAGCAAATTCACACATCATGAAATCTTGAAGCAATTTGCAACAACAGTCAATCAGATAAAGAATATAAATGGATACCCGCCCAACCTTTCCTGCAAGGTTAGGACCTCCAGGACACATACACAATGCTCAAGCCCATGTTCCAATTGATTTGAACAATTTAAGGTCTCAGGGATGGCGATTGTTTCGAGGAACAAGGAGGTGTCTACATCCCACTGGCACAATCAAGTCCAAATTATATATTCTAAATCAATAACATCAATGATAATCAATTACATAAATCCATCAATCCTAAACCATGATTAAACACAGTGTGTGAGTAATCATTTGCATAACACATCATAGACCACATTAAATCCAAGGGGAAAATCAATTATCAGTTATCAATTATATTGCACAGGAGAATTTATTCAATTAATCCATCATTTACACATCACAAATCAAGACGCATGAGATATCGACTATATTTCACAAGGAGATAGAGAATATAGTTTATAATTCAACCATAATTCAAAAATATTTAAAGGTGCAATAGTAACCAATTTCTAATTCAATCATGCATCATCAATATTCTATGGCGTAATAGAGATATGGTTATTAATCCATCAAACATTAGCAAATTTAATGGCACAAGAATAATTGTTATTCAAAATGTATTATAGTGTAATTTATTTCACGCAAGATGTCTAATGTATACAAACCATTCATTATATTATCCTTGTAATTCCCGAGAGAAGTCTAACTCCTTAACTAGTCAGACATCATCATTAATTTCATGGCACAATTAATCTATCCACCTTAACTTCAAGGCACAATTACCTATTTTAATTACATGGTGCGAAGTAAAACAATTTTGAAATTAAACATACATTCACCTAAATAATCATATGACAACAAACACTAATGGCACCAGAGTAACAGAATTTGAAACACTCATTCGTCATTTTCATTTAAGGGTGCAAGAGATTTAATCAAATATGGAACAACCAATCATAACAAGCACTATGCAAGGACTTTGAGTTACTTACATATCCAATTTATGCACTAAAAAAAGGTCTGTCATGTGCAAACAATAGATCCATATTATGTTAAATTATGTAATCATGTATGAGGAACTAAATCAATTAATCTTGGACATCAATGATGCAACTAAAATCAATGGAATTAATGATGCATGGCCTCATAGATTAAGGTAAGGAAAAAGAGCAATGTGTTGATACTGAGAGGGGGGTGAATCAGTATCAAGTACAATTTAAAAACCTTTTTCAAATTATACTTAAGCCATTCAATTATATCCAATGAGCAATGAACAATAGTATAATAGTTACACCAACACACCACAATACACCATGCACAATATATGAGAAATAATCAATAGTTTTTGTTCAAGGGAAGTAATGACTTCCAAAGGTAGCTACAGCTTCCAAATGTAAAGGGAGGGATAAAACTCCAAGAGGAAGATACAATCCTCCAACATCAAGAGAGATTTGAACTCTCTACCCTTTCCCCTTCCTTCCACCCAAGAATATATGAGAGATAATAAAACTTTACATTAGATCATCACCATCAACCAATCATCACATAGAACCTGATAATGCTTTCTGAGACTTCTTCAATTTATGCAATTATTCACTTCTTAGAGTACTCTGATCCTGTAGATAATGTTACTCAATGTATTCTCTGAAACTCTTCTAATTTTCACTCCTTGAATCCTCCCCAAAAAGAGGTTATAGAAAGAACTGTAGACTTTATTCAATTCTGGTCTGTTCAGAAGACCCAACTTTTACAGAATTCCACACACTCAATATTTAACATCTGATTCTGAACGTCACACACAAGAAACTACAGTCCATACTCTTTCCAATGGAAGTGGTCCCACTACATTTGGAGTCTGTATGAAAAAGTTATGACTGTTTTACCCAGAACACCTGTTTATTGACTAGTTTCAGGACTGGTCACAAACCCTATATTCCACAGAGTGTATCT
>ML778275.1:375934-392384 GCA_009831015.1 Picea engelmannii | reverse complement strand
CTAGTTTCAGGACTGGTCACAAACCCTATATTCCACAGAGTGTATCTCCATAATTATAGCAAATCAAGAGCTGAAATTTTTACCAGAGGTACCTTGATATGTCTTCTCAATACCATAGCGATTTCACCATCTGAATCATTCTAAAAACAAAGTTGTAGAAAAAATGGTAAGATGACCTGAAAATAACATACCTTAGAACACATCACCAAAAGACTTCATCCTCCCTTGAAATCCGGCCTTCTTTTACTTCTTCTTCCCTCTGAAATTCGACTTGTATCAAATGAATGTATAATGATATTTATTTATATCATTTATGCCACTTCCTTTTAACATTAGGGCCGACCTGACACTTTCTTATTTTGTAATTATTTTCTTTAATTATTTTCAGGGCCTACATGTACTTCCTTTTTCAATTCACTTTGTCATCTTCAAAAATTCATTTCTCCTCAACCATGAGGATCCATGTTATGTGCCACATACCACCGGAAACAACATGATGTATACTATCCATTCATGGGTGTTGTATATGCATGTGCATTTTCCTTCATGTCCAAATACCTTTATAAATCTTGCAGTCCAAAACCCATGACTAGGGTTGACATCAATGACAACAATCAATCTTTCAACACAATGGTCCACACTCGAATCTCTGGGTAAACACACAACACAAGCTCAAATTTATGAAGGATTTTATATCATAATTCCTAGGAGATGTATATGATAAAAGGGAATTAGCAAGGAAAATAGGATAGGGTAAGCGAGGTAATAACAACTTCAAGGTAAAAGAATGATAATTACTGCAACAAGAAATTCGGACTACAAGTTAATAAGGTCTGCAAGTCTGCAAGGTAATTAAAAAAAATTAAATCGGATCTGCCTACTTGTAAGGGTGGTTAAATGTACACCGCAAGGCTGAGAGCACCAAACAGATTACATCATAGGCACAACTTAAAAACACCGATTAATAAATGTAAAACTCCAGGAGTCCCCTCCCCAAGCACGCAGGCATCAACACTGGAAAAATAAATTCATGGAAGGGCAAGGTACCACGCATTCCAGTAGCGGATAAACATTGAGCTTTCGGTAGATAATTTCGGTGCATGAAGGTGGAAGACGCTGAGCTTTGGGAAACAAAATTCATGGGTGAGAATATACTCTTGCTCAGATGAAAAGCACTCAGACAAATTCACCCAAACAAACTCGTGAGTTTACTTTGGGTGCTCGGTGCATTCCCTGGGATGAGTTTACTCGGATAAATCCTGTTTCAACTCCATAAATCACTACAAAAAAGAATGTGGAGATGAATGGAACACCTGAAAAAAAGAAGGGAGAAACGCTGCTCGAATTTAAAGAAAAAATATTGGGCAATAAGGGATAAGGGTTCACTAAGCATGGTAACTAAAATCGCTAAGTAAAAATATTGAAAACGATGAGCATGAAGGGAAAATTCGTTGTAGTAAAGAGTGGGAAAATCACATTGTTATGGAGGGACATTCCATTAGGAGAATTTTAGGATGAAATGTTGTGTAAAAACACCAAATCACATAGAATTAAGGGAACAAAGTCTCTAAGACAAGGATAATACATAGCTAATTAAAAACGTGTTGCTAAGTAAAAATAAAAATAAAAACGCATAGTATTTCACTACTCATACAAGCTGGGCAATGGAAGGAGGCGTAGATCCCTGGGATGATGAATTCATTGTATAAGTAAGGAACGATGGGAGAATTTCAGAATAAACGTTAAAATAAAGGGTATATATATATATATATATATATATATATATATATATATATATATATATATACACACACACAACAAAAACGTAGAGAGGGAGATTCGATTTTGCTAAGCAAATTTAAGAACGAATAACTGAGTGAAGGTACATAATAATCACATAGGTAAATTTCCAAGTAAAGGTAAACAAACATTGAGCCTTAAAAGTAAAATCGTTGAGCTATGACTGGAAAAATCAGTGAGTTACGTGGGAAACTCGTAGGGATATAAAGAAACAGTTTCTTTGGGAGAGGAGAGAGATTTGTTTTGTTGGGAAAGGGAATGACATTGGGCTTAATATTTCCACAAAAAAAATGAAGGGTTAGATGGCAAGTTGGGACAATTCCCCACAATGAATAATCCACAAAATTGAGCCAATGAATTCACAAATTCAGGGTGTAGAAATGTTGAGTGAAAAGAAAAAGAAGTTGGGAGAAAACATTTGGGAGCAGGGATAAAAGTACTGGGTGAAGGCGCCAAAAAAATAATGTAACCAAATTTTCAAGATTGGGCTTCCCCAGGGAGGAAAGTCATTAGAAAATAAATGAACAATTCATTAGAAATTCAATGCGAGGGTTTTACCAGGGAGAAAACAACTTAGACAAAGGATTAACATACTTACGCAAATTTGAAGGAACATCGCAGACCAATAACATTTAAAATTCAGGGTTTTGGTTTCGCCAGCGGGAAGATTAATCGATAAGAAAGGTGTAATCATAAGGCTGGGGGATTTCTGATAGATAAATACATACAAAATACGAGATCACCGCAACCACATGATTAATTTAAATCTCAATGAAATTTAAAACCTTGAATATAATTCCCAACAATGTGTAAGTGATATGAATAACTACATTTTAATTTGAAACTTAATAGGTTCAATCTCAGTTTAGGATTACCATAATTGAAGGTGAAGAATATGAAGTTGTTTTCCATGCTTTTTCTCCCTTCTGTCTCTCGCTTGCTAACCATGAAGACCTCACCGGTACCTCCCAACCAACGCTAGGGGTACTCTTCTTCCCCCTTAGCCCCCCGAGCTGCAAAGGGGCCATGCACAACACAACTAGAGAACTCTAGCTCCCAGCTCACCTCGCAAGGTCGAGCTACCACTCTCTCACTCAATCTAAGTATCCCAAATCCCACAAGAAAACTTGGTCAAAAAAATTCTGGCAGCCTAACGTTACACATACCAGAGATGACCCTCTTTTCCTCCTTACCAATTGCTTTATAGCAGTTTTCCAAGACACAATCCCTTTGCACATTTTAATTCACTTTTTAATTAATAAATTTTATAATTTCCCCTCCCCTATACACTTGTCACCCTCACAATAGATGCACAAGAAAAATTTCAAAATTAAAATTAATTAAAATTCACTTTCCCTCACATCGCCTAAAAGCGCTCCTTAAATCACTCCTTGTTGTTTTTTATTCCTTTATTCCTAATTTAAGACTGACACCTTTCTAATTATGTGTGGAGTTAAAAAGGGGATTCTTCTCTAGTTAACTGGACTCTAGATTCTTCTCTATGCTTACACCTTCTTTTTCTATTTATTTACTTTCTTAACGTAATTTCCAATTTAGTATTACTTGCACTCCGTTCTCCAAGGGTGCCACTCTCATTTATTCAAGTTTTGTTTATGCGACATGCCCTTCAAGATGCACTACGTGCTCCAAGGGTTCCACTCTCCTTTGAGTAATTTTGGTAGTCGTCCAAACCTTGGAGTCAATACTCCATCAAGTGACCTTGTGACAGACTAAGGGCCTCTAAGGTATAAGGAACCTACCTTATTGTGTGCCCCTTATAATCTTCATGAGCAACTGTCTCATTCTACCCTCACGAAATCATGGATCTCTCGAACTAGGTAATCATTAACCTACAATTCGAGCCATGACATGAGTGTTATTAGGATGTGGTAGGGATTCTGCCACACCTCCCCCTCAATATCTGGTTGTTTTGCATGGCCCATTTACTCCTTATGTGATTCTGATTAGCAAAAAATCATCAGCCTGCATCCGCTATGAAACATTGTCATTGATTCATAACAATGTCATAATATACCTTCTCATATGTCACACATGCAAAAATAGAAATACCCAAACCATATACATTCCACTCCTTGATTTGATCCAGAGTCTAAGGAGGTCCATTGATGCCATCAACATCCCCAATATGTCAAGTGTCCTACACACTCAATAGAAACTCGTCAATAGCACACGTCTATACATAGATATCAAATAACATAACATCATATCCACAACATCATCATCATAATCCATAAGCGAAGAAAAAATCATATATTGAACCGGATCACTTCCATGCAAGTGTTCTGAAAGAATAAGTCATATCATGTGCACGCAAGAGCGGGATGTTACACTTAAAAATAAAGATGCGAGCTCCAGATTGTGCATTGATTATAGATAACTTAACAATATGACAATCAATAACAAGTATCCTTTACCTTGGATTGATGATCTATTTGATCAAGTAGGGGGAGATAAAATCTTCTCTAAGACAAATTTATGGTTTGGATATCATCAGGTTAGGATTAAAGAGGAAGACATTCATAAAACTTATTTTTGAACCAGATATGGACACTACGATTTTGTAGTGGTAGCTTTTGGTTTAACAAATGCACCTTATACATTTATGTGTTTGATGAATAGTGTGTTGAGAAAATATCTAGACAATTTTGTAATCATGTCCACAGATGATATTTTGTTTTATTCAAAAACCAAAGAGGAACACGAAGAACACTTAATAATGGTCTTCCAAACACTCAGGGACCATCAAATGTATACAAAGTTCATTAAATGTGAATTTTGTCAGGACAAATACAATATTTGGGGAATTTAATTTTAGGAGAAGGGGTTTTGGTTGACTTAGAAAAGGTCAAGGTAATTCTAGATTTTCTAGTTCCAAAGGATGCATCGGGTGTCTGATCTTTCATGGGAATCACATGGTATTATTGTTGGTTCATAGAAGGGTTTTCAAAATTTTCCTATCCAATAACCTCTTTGCAGAAAAAGGGAATCAGATTTGAATGGACCAAAAAATGTCAAGAGAACTTTGAAAGGATAAAAAAATTGCTAACAACAACACCTATCTTGAAGATCGCAGACCCACATAAGGAATTTGTAGTTTGTATTGATGCTTAATTAGGGGGATTAAGAGGAGTATTTTTATAATATGACTATGTTATTTCTTATGAATCACGACACTAATTGTTGGGTAGGAAATTTTTGTTGAAAACAAATAACATCATCCTTAAGTATGTTTTAAATCAACAAAACTTAAATGCAAGATAGGAAAGATGCTTAGCTTTCCTAAGAGAGTATGGTTTTGAGATAAACATATTAAAGGAAAAGAAAACAAGATAGCAAATGGACTTAGCAAAAAAAAAATGCAATTTTCAGCAGTGACATGAAAACTAATTTAAAATAGAGGATCAAATCAACAACAAAAAATGATAAAAATGATAATAAAATAAAGGAAAGATGTCATAATAAGAAATCAATTAAGGAAGAATCAAAATTTAGATAGAATCAGGAAGGTTTAGTGGAGTACAAAAATGAAATTTATGTTCCAAATAACACATAACTAAAGAATTTAATACTAGATGAAGTACATAAGAAACCTTATTCAGGTGACCCAGGTTATCAAATTACTATAACAACTTTGAGAAACTAACATGTTTGTCCTGGGATGAAAAACAATGTAGCTAAATATCTTGCTAGGTGTTTTGAGTGCCATCAAGTTAAGTTGAGAATCGTCATCTAGCTAGATTACTACATCCCATACCCATTCCTGAGTGGAAATGCAAAGTGGTTGGTATGGATTTCATTATAGGACTACCCAAAACTACGAAACATAATGACTCTATAATGGTAGTAGTAGAAAAAAATCAGTAAAGATGCACACTTTACCCCAGTGAAATCAACTCATAAGGCCATAAACATTGTATAAATTTTCATGAAGGAAATTTTTAGAATGCACGGTCTACCCAAAAATGTCATTTCAGACAAGGATATGAAGTTCACATTGAAGTTTTGGAAGAACTTGTTCAGTGGTTTGGAAACTCAATTGAATTTTAGCACCACATATCATCCTCAAATTGACAGTTAGACAAAAAGAACTAACATAACTGTAGAGGATATGTTGCAGTTGTATGTGATGGATTTCCCTACAAAGTGGGAAGAATACCTACATCTAGCTGAGTTTACGTATAATAATAGTTATCAAAATTCCCTAAATATGATCCCCTTTGAGGTAATGTATGATAGGAAGTGTCGAACACCTGTTAGTTGGGACAACCCAGTTGACATAATTATTTTGGGTCCCGATATGCTAAAATAAATGGAAACAATTGTTTAAAAAGAAAAAAAAAAAATATGAAAAGTGCATAGGACAGACAAAAGAGTTTTTCATAATTGAAAATAACACATACAAAATTCAATGTAGGCAATCATTTCTATTTAAAAGTCAAATCCATAAACAATTCATTCAAATTGGGAAAGAGTTCCAAGTTATCACCATGGTATTGCAAGTGATTTTAAGTACTTTCAGGGGTGGGGCTAGTGGCTTATCAATTTGCACTACCATAGAATTTAAAAGTACACAATGCATTTCATGTTTCATTTCTAAGGAAGTATGCACATAATGTAACTCATATTGTAAATTGGAATACGATTCAGGTGGAACCACTACACATTATCGACAAGAAGGAAACTATGTTGCGAAACCTATCCATCACTCAAGTTAAAGTGCAATGGAGGTGCTTTATTCTTGAGGAGGCCACTTGGGTAATTGAATAATCCATAAGAAAGGATTATCCATTCTTATTCCAGAGCTGAGATGCTCATATTGGAACACCGAGGAAAATGTTTAGCTCAAGGAGGAGAGGATGTAATGTCCCTCCATTTATAAACATTTGAATATTTTAACTTTTGATGGTTATGTTGTGAAAGTTTGAAAAAAGGATTTATGTGAAATATTATATCATCATAAACATTGATGATGAGGAATGCTTTTGTAAATAATATTTATAAGTTATTTTATTTAAATAGAGACAAATTGATTAGATAATCCAATTATAAAGTGTAAAGCATCATTCCATGGGAGAGTGAAAAGGGATAAAAACCACTAGAGTGAATATTTTTCATGAGGACAAGTGTAAACATACTCCCAAATATGTGGTATGTGAGGGAACAAGCTATCACAAATATAGGCCAAGAAGATTCCCTAGGGTTAGCGATGATGCTAACTTGGAGAAATACCTAGGAAAGCCATATTTATTCTTGGTAAAACAAGAAAAGACAAGTATAGAGGAGGAATTATGCTATTGAGTAATTGTGAGGTGCACTTGAGTTTGATGGTTCTGAGAAGGAGTCAAACTTTTTTGGAAAAAGTTATATAATTTTTAGTCCCTATGGAATAATGATTTAGGCTCGGGGGTGATAGGAACAAGTAATATTGGCTCTTCAGGTCTATGGTTGGGAGGAACTGGTTATCTACTTAGTTTGTTTCCAATATTGAAGCAGGCTTGAATATGTTTTGTATATTTATTCATTTTACTCTAATTATTACTTAGTATATTCCAGTAGTTAATGACTAATTATGATGGAAAAAGTTTAGTTCTAAGTAATATCTATATTTTCTTTATTTCATCTTTACATTATTGACATTAGAAAATAACATATTTCAAAGTTAATATTTATTTATGGAAAGAATACTAATTTTGTTGTTGTAACAAGAAATACAAATACAAGAGAATGTTTCTACCAAAAAAAAGAGGAAATGTTGCTTATATTTTATCAAAGGAAACATAGAATAACTTATAGGTTATTATATTTGTAAATATTCTATTTGTATTTTTAAAAGAAAAAGAGATAAGAATCCACAAAGGAATCTGTATGCTTTTGCAAGATGTTTTTTTATCCTTGTTTAAAATAATAACTTTTCTTGTATATAGAATAGTTTTGTATATAGTGAAATTTTAATAGAAATTAATTTGTGGTCAAGAACAAAACAAATGTATCTTAATATAAAATATGAAACCATATTACACTAGCTAAATAGATTTTGTTCACAATACAGATAGTTATTTCCTTTCTATCTTGAAAAAAATAGTATATAAAATTTTAGAGGATGATCCTCATAAAATTTGTGAGACCATACATAAAATATACAAATAATTTATACATAGATATTTATATAATAAGCAGAATTACATGTCCGTCAATAAAAAAAATTAAGGAATAAGAAGAATTATATATTTTAATACATGCAGGAATGACCATAATAAGAATAAGTTAAAGATAAATCAAACAATGAGTATAGAATCCATACATTGCCTACTTATTCATATATAAAAAAAATTCTACATTCATATTCACAAACACAATGAAACACAAACAAGTTGTTAGGTGGATACTAAGAGTGAGAGTAATGGTTCCATCAACATTTCAAATGATCCAGCATAGTGTGAATCACTCTGAGAGGGATGGCCCCCCTTGCACTCCTCTGCATGGAGGAGTGTACATTTTTCTGGGGTGTAAAGTCTTCATGGGGTATAAAAATGGCTAAAAATAAAGACCTCCGAATCAGGAAGATAATCAGGCTCCACAACCAACAATATCCAAGTTGGAGACTGATCTCAACAACTCCACTATTGTTGTATCTGCTGGACTATGATCCTTCTTGGACCTGGAAAATTTCTCGTCTTCACCTTCATGCTTGAATACCAACTAAAATTGAGCAGGAGCTCAGTTTCTCCCTGGTTACTCCCTTTGTTAACATGTCTGTAGGATTCTGTCTAGTGTGCATCTTTTCCAGCTTCAAATGTCAATGTTCCAAGACAGACCATATGAAATGGTGCCTGAGCTATATATACTTAGTCTTAGAATGGAAGGATGAGTTATTTGCAACATGAATGACACTCTCACTGTCACAGTACAACTTGTTATTCTCCTGCTTCTTTCCCAATTCTTCCATAAACCTATGTAACCAAATAATTTCTTTACTAGCCTCTATAGTAGCAACATACACTGCTTCTCTTGTTGAAAGTGCAACAAAATTTTATAATTTTGAAATCCAACTTACTTTTGTTCCACCTATAGTAAAAACACACCCTGTGGTGCTCCTCTTGCTATCTTTATCAACTGCCATATCTAAATCAACATATCCCTATAGAACAATGTCTAAACCTCAGAAAAATAATGCATGAGTAGAAGTACCTCTCAAATACCTGAGAATCCACTTTACTACCTCCCAATGTTCTTTTCTCGGATTGTTCATATACCTGCTCACAACTCTCACTGTATGTGTAATATCTGGTCTTGTGCAAACCATCACATACAACAAGCTGCCAACTGATCATGAATAAGGGACCCTGGACATGTATTATATCTCCTCCTATGTCTTGGGACACATTTCCTTAGGTAATCTGAAATGGTTGGCTAAAGGTTTACTAACTGTTTTTCATTCTACATTCTAAACCTCTCCAACACCTTCTCTATGTAATCACCCTGATAGAATGTCAATTTACGATTTTTCCTATCTCTTTTTATTCTCATACCAAGGATTTTCTTTTCAGCACCCAAATCCTTCATCGCAAATGAATTAGATATTTTATTCTTGAGCACATTTATATCCTGCATATTAGACCCTGCAACAAGCATGCCATCTACATACAATAGCAAGATAATATAGCTTCCATTTTCTATCCTTTTAAAATAAACACAGTGATCAAAATGACATCTACTATAACCTTGTTCTGTCATAAACCTATCAAAATTCAAATACCACTTCCTTGGATCTTTCTTTAGGCCATACAATCTCTTCTTCTCCCTTCATACCAAATTATCCTTCCCTTTGACCTCATACCCCTGTGGTTGCTGCATATAAATATCTTCCTCCACTTCCCCATGGAGAAAAGTTGTTTTTACATCTAACTGTTCAAGATGCAAATCTTCTACAACCACAAGACTTAAAATAGTCCTAATTGAAGTTATTTTAACAGTAGGAGAAAATATTTCATCAAAATCTATACCTTTCTTTTGTGCAAACCCCTTTACAACAAGTCTAGCCTTGTACCGTTTTTTGCCTCCATCTTCTTTCTTCAACTTGTCAACCCATTTATTCTTTAGTTATCTTTTTCTTGCAGGAAACTGACCCAAATCCCAAGTCTGGTTATTTACCAAGGAATCCATTTCCTCTTTCATTCTTTGCTCCCACCTCTTTTTAGTGTCTACCTACATTACCTCTTCATAACATTCTGGTTCACCATAATCAGTCAAAAATAAATAATATAATGAAGGAGAGTATCGTTCAGGGGGTCTAATTAACTTGGTAAATATTCTAAAAACACTTGCATAAGTTTGAGGTACCTGTTTCACCTATTGCTATACATTTTGATTTTCTGGTACCTTTGGAATTTTGATTTCAGTGATCTCATCAAGCACTGTGTATTTTGGTTTTTCTTTTTCATGTTTCTTTCCCTACAATTGATCTTTGTACATGACCTTCTCATTGAATATGACATCTCTACTCCTAATTATTTTATGATTTTCATAATCCCATAAGAAATAACCAAAATCATTAACACCATATCCAATAAAGGTACACTTCTTGAATTTTGCCTCAAACTTTGTTCTATTTTATTTATCAATATGGACAAATGCTTCACAATTGAAAGTCTTCAAAAAATAATAGTTTACCTTTTTACATGTCCATGCCTCCTCTGGAATTATACCATACAAAGAGCTTGAAGGTCCTCTGTTTATTAAGTAAACAATATTATCTACATCATCTTCCCAGAACTGTAAGAGAAAGCCAACATGCAATCTCATACTCCTTGCACGCTCCATGATTGTCATGTTCATCCTTTCTGACACATCTTTTTATGTTGGTGTTCCTGGAACTATCTTCTCTCTACGAATCCCATGGTATCAACAGTAAGAATCAAACTCTTTGCTGCAATATTCACCTCCATTTTCTGATCTAAGACACTTCAACCTTTTTCCTGTCTCATTCTCAACCAAATCTTTAACTTTCTTAAAAGTATAAAAAACATCAGATTTTTGTCGAATGCTATAAACCCAAGTTTTTCTAGTTGCATCTTTAATAAAAGTAACATAATAATGATATTCATGAAGAGATTATACCTGATATTGTCCCCATACATCTATATTCACAAGCTCTAACCTTTCACTCTTCTTTTCTTTTCCGACTCTGAGAAATTTGACTCTCTTTTGTTTTCCATAAACACAATGCTCATAGAAATCCAAATAAATTTTTTTATTATCTGGAAACATTTTTTTTTTTTGAAGTATCTGCATCCCCTTCTCACTCGTGTGTCCAAGACTATGATTCCACATTGTTGCATCCACTCCTATAAAATCTAAAGAGATATAAGAGTCAGTAATACCAGTACATAAATACAATGTACCTACCTTCTCTCCTTTTGCTATCACCAATTATCCTTTGGTGAACTTGCTGGGTATGTGTTATATTTTTTGCACGATTAGTGTCTACGTTGCACTAGGTGCGTAGGGGGGAGAAATACCCCAACGTGGGGGTTCAGGGGAAATGCTCCCGAGAAATATTTTTCCTCGGGAAATGTGTTGCATTTTTGCCTCATTTTTCGTGTTGCCTTGATTTTCATTTCCATTGTTGAGAGATTTTTTGGAACATGGTTTTTGCCGATGGTTTTATATTTCTGGTTAAGGAATTAGGGTTGCTGACTAATCCAGGTCATTAGGTTATGGTTTTGGATGTCGCTGGCTCCTATATGTATATTGTATTGTAAACAATGTATCACTATGAATGAATACAGAATATGTTCGTTTTCTCGGTTTGGGTTTCCAGGGGAAAAATCACTGTGTAATGTTTGTATTTGTCATTGTATCTTTTCTGTTCTTTTACTGGAAATATTTTTGCAGTAAATATTGTACAAGGTTAAAATCTACATTTGGTATCAGAGATTTGTTGACTTCAGGGGGACGCCTTTGTGGTCAAGGTTTTGGCTCGAGATTGTGATAAGCCTTGTTACAATGGGAGATTTGTGGTATTGATTTTTCAGGTGCAAAGAAATGGTGAATAAATTAAAAAATGGAGATTGAGAAGTTTAATGGGCAAAGTTTTGAGTTGTGGAAGCTCAAGATGGAATATCTATTGGTGGACAGAGATCAATGGATCACGGTAAATCCAGGTCGTGCACCTACAGGAACTTCAGAAGATGACTAGAAAATGTTGGATCAAAAGGCGAAGAGCACAATTCGACTGTGTCTCTCAGATTCAGTATTACTGAATGTGTCAGAGGAAGTGGCAACCAAGGATTTATGGGGTAATTTGGGGAAGTTATATTAGTCTAAGTCCCTAGTAAATAAACTATTCCTAAGAAAGAAGTTGTATAATCTGAGGACGAGAGATGGAGACTCGGTGGCGGATAATTTGAATGCCTTCAATATTGTGGTAAGTCAGTTAGTATCTATTGATATTAAAATTTCAGATGAAGATAAGTCTGTCAGTTTACTGTGTTCTTTACCAGACTCGTGGGATAGTCTGGTTGTGGCCATAGGTAGTAATACAATTGTCTTGAAGTTTGATGAAGTGGTCTCATCCTTGTTGTCGGAGGATATGAGATGAAAGAATATGGAAGGACGGAGCACAAATGAATTATTTGCGAGAGGAAACTCCTAGGAAAGAAATAGATCTAAGTTCTCAAGTGGGAGATCTAAGTCTAAGGGTAGATCTAAATCTCCCGGAAAGTTTGTAAAGGTATGTTGTAGATGTGGAAAAGAAGGGCAATACAAGAAGCAGTGTAGATCCAAAGTTGAGAAAATGAAGGGATATGAATAATCCCCTTCTATAGAAGAAAACACCTTCAAGGAAGAAGGAGGGGATGTGTACTTGGATTCTTCAAGTACACATGCAGATCATGAGGCATGGTTGGTTGAATCAGGTGCATCATTTCATATAACTCCCCATAGGGAGTGGTTCTATGAATATGAAAAGTATGATAGAGGTAATGTTTTCCTAGGTGATGACTCAAAAACAAAAATCATAGGTCGAGGAAAATTCAAGTTGAGGCTCATAGATGGAAGGATTAGAACACTACCTGGTTTTATGCACATCCCAGGATTGGCCAAAAATTTGATTTATGTAAGAAAAATGGACAATGCAAGGGTAAAAAAATATTTGAAAAGGAAACTTGTGGGATGGTTTGAGGAGCAATGGTGTTGTTGAAGGGAGTTTGTTTTGGAACTCTATATAAGATGCAAGGAAAAACTGTTAGTGATGGCTTTCATATTTCCATTGTTTTTGATATTGGAGTTGAAGAAGAAAGAACTCTTACAGTCTCTGGAGAAAAGGTTATGTTGTGGCATAAAAGACTGGAGAATATCAAAGAAAAGGATCTTCGACTACTACACGGTAAAGGTATGGTTGAAAGTATGTCTAACTGCTCTCTGGATTTTGATTTTGTGAAAATTGTATATATGTGAAGTAGAATCGGGTAAGATTCCCCTCTGGTGCAACGAGGGAAAAAATAATTTTACAACTATTTCACAATGATGTTTTTGGACCTGTGTCGGTCCCATCATTGGGAAAATATGTGTACTATGTCTCATTTATAGATGAATTCTCATGGAATACTTGGATATATTTCCTCAGGAAAAAATTTGAAGTCTTTGACAGGTTTAAAGAGTTTAAGGCTCTTGTTGAGAATCAACCAGGGAAAATAATTAAGGTGTTGAGGATAGATAATGGTAGAAGGTTATGTGGGAATGAAATTGAAGAATTCTATAAAAAGTGTGGTATATAAAGGTACAAGACTACTCCATCTACACCTCATTAGAATGGATTTGCAACAAGGATGAATAAGACATTGATGGAAAATGAAAGGTGCATGCTCAGTGGTGCTAGGTTAGGGAAATAATTTTGGGCAGAGGCACTAGGTACTGCATGTTACCTGGTCAACGGATCACTCTCATCAGCTTTGGATGACAAGACTCCATAAGAGGTATGGACTGGTAAGAAACCTTCTCTCACAGATCTCAAGGTATTTGGATGTGATGCATATGTTCATGTTCCAAAGGAAAACATGAGTAAGCTAGATAAGAAGGCTGAAAATGTATCTTTATTGGATATAAATATGGTCTTAAATATTATAAGCTTTGGAACCCATAAACTAATAAGGTAGTGTATAGCCGAAATGTGGTATTTAGAGAAATGAAGGATGTTGTTAAATAAGAAATTCTACCAAGTAAGAAAGAACCAGAGAAAATAGAGTTTGATTTAAAGGATGATGAATTAGACTCTATAGAAGAAAATGAATCAGAAGAAGAAGATCCTCATACTCCAGTATTGAGGAGATCGGTTCAAGAAAGAAGGTTATTGGTGTTTAGAAAAAATTTCCTCACCTTATGAAAATTTTCTCAGAAGGCCTTTTTCATTTCCCTATGCAGACTTGAAGTCCCTTTTTGCAGTTCCTAGAGCTAAAAATACTATTTTTCCACATATACGCACCCTAAATATTATACAACATGCGTATACACAGGTTACACCATTACAACTCGTGTACATAGGGTATTGTACCCAAAATTGAAAAATGGTGTCGGTTTTCCATGTCAAGTCACGTGATCCATGATCCTTGACCTTCCATATACTAGAAACGTTCAGACTCGACCAATTAGTTCCATTTGAAGGATACAAATGGGCCATATCCAAGCTGTGGAAAAGAGGAGAATAATTCAACTTTGATAGAAAGGTTACTCTGGAGAAATTATTCACTTCATATTGAGTCTACATCCCTTTATTCTTTTAAGTCTGAATACATTATTCAACCCCCAAGCTCATCCCTACTTGATGGAGAACCTCATTGTCTCTCTTATATGAGCTTGCCTTTGGTGGAGGATTGAAGTGGTGGAGGACCAACTAGAAGGGGCTTATTTTTTAGTTTTTGAATTGTGTCGACATGGAAGTTTGTCATTCATACACTTCTATTGATTACATTTTAATAGAAATACTCTTTTTTCATCCAATTAATGTCTTGCAAATATTTGAATTGTTATTCCATGGGCATATTTGTTATGAATATTGAGGGATTATGCTACCAAATGTGCTAACTTTATATATTATTACCATATGCTTGCGTATCTTGGTTGTTGAGTACAAGTTGCAGGTGTATTTATTTGATTCAAGTGCTCAATGATGGTCTTCATCGAACGTTTGGATGAGGTAGGATCTTTATCTTGTCTTGTTAGCATATTTGTTTATATAGAATACTTGAGATTATAGTTTATTTCTGCAAATATTTCCATCTGTTGTGCTTTACCCCATGCCATAGAGAGATTTTCCTCGTAACAAAATTGGTGACCATACTGGGGAGAGAATCTTATTTTTGGGGTTTGGAGTGTTTTTATCCTTTGACTTCTCTCACTTATATCGAGTTTCTTGTCTTCTAATTGATTGACAACCTTTGTTCATTTTGAGCGTGAGTTTCTTATCCTCATCCTTAACCTGGCCGTGTTTCAATACATATGCGCAAGTTTTTTCCTGACAGTCATGTACATACGCGTGATGTTATTCTGTAGGAAGTGTATATGTGCGGTTTTATCCTGAACAATCACGTACACCATTCTTGTATTATTGGTTGCTGAGTTTTATGTTTGTTGGGTAAGTTTTGATGGTTGATGTGTCTTCTTAGGTCTTTGTTATGACTGTTAAGTGCCAGCAAAGTGATAGGAAACCTTTCTTTGGTTGAATTTTCAGGAGGTTTTTCTTTCTCATCATCATTTTCTTTGATTGTCTGTGTATCTTGGGATGGGTGTTTGCTTCTTGATATCCTACTTGGTTTGTCTTTGTTTACATACAGCAGAGTATTTATATAAACTTGTTGTTCGGTCCTTTCACTTTCATTATTTTATATTGAAAATAAAAAAATAATAAACATTTTGCATTGTTGGCATTTGATCTTTTGGGTTCTTATCATTGATATTAGTACATGTATGGAAAGATTGCATCTTATTTTGAATTTCATAATTAAATTGAAAATTGCATTTTTGAAAAGCTTATCATTTATTGGGAATTGAAATTAGGACTTTGCATTTTATTCATATTTATTTATTTTACTTGTTGAGTCATAACATCACGACTGGACCTTTTTGAGTAAGCAAGGCCACTAAAAGCAATGCTGATAAATTTAAAATTGATTAGAAATGATTTTATTTTTTAGGGTGCACAAACTAGCTTAGGATTTAGAGCCTTCGAATAGGATTTTGTGAGTAATTTTCTCCAAGGCTATTAAATCAACATATGTGTCTGACTAAGGGAGTGCTAAAATCCATTGTATAATTGGTGACCCCAGGAAGCTCTGCTTACACCAGAGTTAAGAACAAGGTTGTGTGAAGTTGGTTGAGGGGATATCCCCCCAATACCTTCTTAGCATCAGATGTATTTTTGGGGATCTATTCGTATATGGGGATCTTTATAGTACCTTTACCTTTGTGAGTGTTAAGGTCCTAACCCGGATATAGGTAGATCAATGTATTTAGATGTAATAAAGGTCAATATTAATAAGGCCTTTCAATAAAATAGAATAAGGCGGATGTAAGAAGACCTAATAGAAGCTTCCGCTTCTAGAAGGATCTTCCTCTAGATGCTTCTCTTAATAGA
>ML778275.1:341312-367211 GCA_009831015.1 Picea engelmannii | reverse complement strand
CAAACCTTCCTTAACTTTAAAAACAAGAGACTAGCATTTTCATCAAACTTTTCTTTAGTCTCACATGCCTAGTTTTGGATTAGTCAACAACCCTAACTTGAAGTAATCATAACTTTGAACCTGTAATGTATAAATATATCAAACTAATATACAATGTTCTTCAATGTGTTTTATGAAATTCCTCTAGGTTTCACTACTTGGAACCTCTCAGAAAAGGCATTATAGCAAAAATGACATACCTTGTTGAATTCTGGCTTATTCTAGAAAGTGACCTTGTAGAGCATGCCTCGCATGAAATATTCATTGAATTGATTTGAAACTGTTAAAAAAAATATTACAGACTTCACCCTAACCAACACATTTGGTCTCATGGAATTTGGATCTTTTATGAAGAAGTTATGACATTTTTACCCGAAATACCTATTTTTGACTAGTTTCAGAACTAGCCACAAACCCTATTTTCCACGGAGTGTAACTCCCAAAATACAATGACCCAAAAGATGAATTTTTTACCATAGATATTTGGGTATGTTTTCTCAATGTAATATAAATTTAATGGTTTGAATCATTATAGAAAAATTTTTATAGCGAAAATGGTGAGATGACCTGTAAATAACATACCTTAGAAAGCATCATCAAAAGAATTTATCCTTCCTTGCATTTCAGCCTTATTTTCTTCACCTTCCCTCAGAAATTCATCTTAGATATCCTTGGTTACCTCAGACACCTATAGATATTCAATATGCTGAATTTTAATTAAAATGAGAGAGCCTTGCCTCGTATTTATACTCTCCAAGTAGCTTCCTTAAAAACATCTTCTAGGTCACTTGGCCCACTTTCCTTATTTTAGGGTTAACCCAATTCTAATTTCTCCATTAAATTTATTATTGAGATAACTTATTTTTTATTCACTTTGAATTATAATACACTCATCACTTCACTTTATTTTTTTACCTTTTAAAATCTCTTAAACCACTTTGACTAATTTGACCCTTTGGGGCTTCTAGATGACATATGAGGGTCCTCCAACTTCGTAAGGCCATAAATCTCAAACCATGAGGAGTTATGTGACATTCCACATACCACCAAAAATGGAATGACATGTAATATCCATATATAATATTATTACCTTCAAATATAGCAAAAATCATACCATTATCCATCAAACAAACTTGGGTCCATTACCCAAACCTGGGTTCTCCAACTTCACATGGCCATAACTCTCTAACCATGAGGAGTTATGTGATGTTCTACATACCACCGGAAATGGAATGAAAAGAACTATCCATCTAGGATAGTTTCCCTGACAAATTCACTATCCTTCATCTCATTATTCCATAATTAATCATCGGTTCTCTTACTCCACAAAGCGTCTTCCCGTGAGGGCTTTCACCATAAGGGGATCACTTTGGAGTTCATCCATAATTACTTCTTATCAACCATAAAAAAACAATAATGAGTCATATTTACATCAAACAATATTGGGTCCATTACCCAAAACATTGTGCTACGGGGCTTTCTTCAAGGGTTGACATCAATGACAACCAACCTTAATCAACATGTTCCATTGTTGGAACTAGTTTCTTACTAATGACACTCATTTCCTCCTCTGTATCATAGCATTAATTTGACTATGAAAAAACAAAAAAATATGGGTGGGAAAAGAATGTTATCTTATATTGGCAACAGTCTTGTCACCTTTGAATAAAGCACAAACTTTTGAGTCCACTTGTCATCAAAATTTTGGGTTTAGAATGACCTTAGGAAGCTGAGCTCGTTACTTAGAGTTTACTCCCCCGACTGGTTAGTATTCCAGTCCCTTTGGAGAGTTTGATTGGTGCCTCCTACATCATAAAGTTTCATCATTGAGTCTATGATGCTAGATTCTTCCATATGTCTCATGCTCTTGTTCAAATGATGTCTATCAGCCTATGTCGACCATTCCTCAGAACTCTTGACTTTTCATGTCGGCCATACCCTAAGTGTGTTTCAGAGTTACATGAAGTTGTAGTCCTATCATGCACCCTAGTTCTACTTTCATCATTGGTAGGTAACCTTGAACCCATCAGTAAACATTTCATAATTTGTCATTGACTGGGGGGTTTCCATTGTGTTCAACGACAAGAAATATATTCACACATTGGGATTTGTGCAGTTTATTGGATTCCATTAGCCTTATTGGTGGTTTCCTTGCCTTTTTCATAAGTTTTCCTTATTGGTTTCTATTTAGAGGGTCTTTGCATGTACCACTTGCATCTAGCACACACGAAAGATGCACAGGTTCGTTGGTTCATGACCATGTTCTTCGTTCGAATTCCTCCAAATCATAAATCTCCTAATTTGTAACTCATGTTGAATGATGAGAGATGCCTTAATTCACTCCTTTCAACATGTCTCCTTCCATCGAATTCATCCCATATATTCTGGAAACGAGGCCTAGAGTCCTATTAGTACCTAGAGGATTGCAGTCATTAGTGGTAGGTTCTCTCACCATCGACGGTTGGGAATACATCAATGTCTCCTGATCAATGGATTCTTCAAGTGTTCGACCTCAACAGCTGTATTCACACTTGTAAGAATGTACTCGGTGGCTTGATACCTACTTTCATTATCGGTAGGTTGTCTCAAGTTTGTTAATGGTATACCTTAATGACTGATGATCAAATGAAGTCTCATTATGTTCGAACTCAACTCCTTTATTCACATGATGTAAAATTTCACCTTTGGTGGATCATGTAGAATACTTGAAGACATCAATTCATAGTCATAGCTTTCCTGAGTTGTTGCTATCTTTCATTAGACTAGTACCTATGTGACTTCAGTGACCATGGGAGATCAGATTGTACTCCATTGTATATAGATATCTTCAGATTGATTTTGAGACTGGTTTTACCTAGCCTTGTTCGTGACTATGATAGCCTATGGCATGTACCCGCCTTTGTATTACCTATTCGTTCCATGAACAGATGTTTGGTATATTTTCACATGGATTTGTAGTGTAATTCAAATTGGAAGCCATGCGCGCAAATAATACAGATTGTAATATTCTCATAAGCAACTAGTTCATCCAGTTGGGTCTCCATTACTCCACTTTTGGGTATTATAATGTATTTCTCCCATCACAGATAATCCTCTAGCCTCACACATTCGGGGGCATCTATTATAGATAGATTTTCCGCACCTTATGCAAATTTTCCCAGAAGGCCTTTTCCATTTCCCTATGCAGACTTGAAGTCCCTTTTTACAGTTCTCAGAGATAAAAATAATATTTTTTCACATATATGCACCCTAACTATTATACAACATGCATATACATAGGTTGCACCATTACAACCCACGTACATCAAGTTTTGTTCCCAAAATTGAAAAATGGTGTCGGGTTTCCATGTCACATCATGAGATCCATGATCCTTGACCTTCCATATACTGGAAATGTTCCGACTCAACCCTTCAGTTCCATTTGAAGGCTATAAATGGGCCATATCCAAGATATGGAAAATAAGAGAATAATTCAACTTTGAGAGCAAAGTCACTCTGGAGAAATTATTCATTTCATATTGAGTTTGCATCCCTTTATCCTTTTAAGTCTGAACACATTATTTAGCCCCCAAGCTCCTCCCTACTTGATGGAGAACCTCATTGCCTCTCTTATATGATATTTCCTTTGGTGGAGGATTGAAGTGGTGGAAGCCTAGCTAGAAGGGACTTAGTTTCTCGGTTCCGAACCATTTCGACACAAAATTTTGTCATTCATACACTTTTGTTAATTACATTTTAATAGAAATACTATTTTTTCATCCAATTAATGTCTTGCAAATATTTAAATTGTTATTCCATGGGCATAGTTGTTATGAATATTGAGGTATTATTCTATCGAATGTGCTAAATTTATATATTATCACCATATTTTTGTGTATCTTGGTTGTTGAGGACAAGTTCCAGGTGTATTTCTCTGGGTCAAGTGCTCAACGATGCACTTCATAGAACGTTTGGACGAGGTAGGATATTTATCTTGTCTTGTTAGCATATTATATAACATACTTGAGATTAGAGTTGATTTCTACATTGATTTCTATTTGTTGTGGTTTACCCCATGCCATAGAGAGATTTTCCTCGTAACAATCGGAAAGGTATACTCCATCTGATTTCTGTTCAAATTTTTCTTTATCTATTACTGATGATGATCCTAGAACTGTCAGAGAGGAATTGGATTCATAGGATGGAAATATGTGGAAAAAGGACATGGATGAAGAAAGGATAGCCTTGGATACGAATGAGGCTTGGGATCTACTGGAGTTGTCGACTGGAAGAAATCCCATTGACAACAAATGGGTATTTAAAAAGAAGATGAATGCAGAAGGAAAAGTGGAGAAATACAAAGCTTGATTAGTAGCAAAGGGTTATTCCCAGGTTGAGGGAATGGATTTTGGTGATATTTTTTCTCATGTTGCCAAGTTAAACTCTATAATATTTCTATTATCTGTTGTTGTTGCATTTTATTTTGAAGTAGAATAGATGGATGCGAAGAAAACATTCCTACATGGGGATCTGGAAGAAGAAATCTGTATGAAGAAGCCAAAAGGATTTGATGTGAAGGGAAAGAAGGAGCTAGTATGCAAGCTGAAAATTTTCCTGTATGGTTTAAAACAATCACCAAGGATGTGGTATAAAAAATTTGATACTTATATGTTGGGACTTGGTTTCACAAGAAGAAAACAAGATCATTGTGTGTATTTTAAATTAATTGGCGATCATTTGATTTATTTGGTCTTGTATGTGGATGACATGTTGCTAATAGGAAACAACAAGGAGATTATCCAAGATGTGAAAACTCAATTGTCCTCTAAATTTGACATGAAAGATATCGGTGCTTCAAATTTCATTTTGTGCATGGAAATTAAAAGAGATCGGAAAAAGAGGAAACTCTGGTTAAATCAGATAAAATATGTTGAGACAATATTACAGAGGTTTAATATGCAGGAATGTAAATTGGTCAAGGTTCTTATTCCTATTGGTGTAAAGTTATTTGTGGATTAGTGTCCCAAGACACAGGAAGAGGAGGAGGACATGTATCGTGTTCCATATGTGAGTGAAGTTGGAAGTTTGATGTATGCAATGGTCTGTACTAGAATGGACATTCCACATGCAGTGGGATTTTTGAGCAGGTATATGTCAAAACCAGAGAAGGAGAATTGGACAACAGTACAAAGGGTTTCTAGGTATTTGTGTGGCACTACTATCTATGGATTGTGCTACCAAGGAAGACTGAGATTTGAAAAAGTGTTATATATACATGGATTTGTGGATACAGACTGGGCTAGATATCTGGATCGTAGGAGATCTACAAGGGGCTATGTGTTTAACCTGTTTGGAGGAGCAATAAGTTGGATGAGCAAAAGACAGGTTGTAGTGGCACTTTCAACTACAAAAGTTGAATACATGGAAACCACTCATGCAAGTAAGGAAGCATTATGGTTACAAATATTGTGTTAAGGTATTGGGTTGGTACAACAATTTGTAAGGATATATTTTGACAGTTAGAGTGCAATTTTTATGGTGAAGAACTCGGCTTATCATTCAAAGACAAAGCATATTGATATTCAATATCACTTTGTGAGAGACATGGTTGAAGAAAAGAAAGTGTTATTGATAAAGGTGGACACTTCGAAGAATTTTGCAGATTCAATAACAAAATATTTGAGCACTAAGAAGCTCTCTTGGTGTAGAGGATCCATGGGCATTGTTTCCCTGGATTGTTGACTATGTAACCTTGTAACCCCCTGTATGCAAAGAAAACAACAACTGGTAGAATGTTGGTAATGTTTTATATTCTTTGCACGAGTAGCAATGTCTACAATGCACCAGGTGCGCAGTNGGGGGAATGTGTCACATTTTTACCTCGGGAAATGTGTCACATTTTACCTCATTTTTCATGTTTCCTCGATTTTCGTGTCCATTGTTGAGCAATTTTTCGGCACATGAATTTTGTCGATGGTTTTCTATTTCTGATTAAGGAATTAAGGTTGTTGACTAATCCAAGTCATTGGGTTAGGGTTTTGGATGCCATTGTATCCTATATGTATAGTGTATTGTAAACAATGTATCACTATGAATGAATATAGAATATGTTGGTTTTCCCGGTTTGGGTTTCTAGGGGAAACATCTCGGTGAAATGTTTGTATTTTCCATTGTATCTTTTATGTTCTTTTACTGAAAATGTGTTTGCAGTAAATCTACAGACCTTCCATACCTTATCTATAAAAATGGATACACGACCTTCACTTTCCAACTGCCCTATTGAAATTAGATTTTTCCTTAGATATGGAACATGTCTTACCTCTTTCAACAACCATTTGTTTCCATTCCTTTGCTTTATTTTTAGCTTTCCCATTCCAACAGTTTTGCATGGTGCATCATCACCCAAATGAACCTGTCCAAAATCACCTTGAACATAATCTAGAAAATGTTTCCTATGGGGTGTGGCATGAAATCAAGCCCCTGAATCTACTACCCAAGACTCAAAAACATTATCTACAAAAAGAATCAAAGAATCTTGTAACACATCACCTGTTACATTTGATTCATGATTTTTCTCTTGTTGTCCATCTCTTTGTTTATTTGGAGCTATGTAGCCTTTATTCATATGTCCTTTCTTCTCACAATCCCATCACTCTCTCTTTCCAAGTCTAGATTTGAATCCGCCCTTCCTAGAATTCTTGCGGTTCCCTAAGAAATTTCCTCTATCCTTTTGTCTTCCCCTGTTCTCCATGTTTAATGCATTACCTAATGTCTCACTTGTGTTTTTCTATCACATTTCCTCACAAAGGATAACACAAACAACATCATAAAATTTTAAAGTGTTTGAACCAGAGATAGAGTTACTTACAACCATGACTGAGCCATTCCATCTTTCTGGAAATGAGAATAAGATTAGAAGAGCCCTGACCTCATCATCAAAGTCCATTTTTACAGAACTTGGTTGATTAGTAACCATACTGAATTCATTTAAATGATCTGCAACAGACCCACCTTCTGACATCTTCATATTAAATAATCTCTTCATTAGAAATACCTTATTAGACACCAAGGGTTTTTCATACAGTTTAGAAAATGTGTTCATTAGATCCTTTGTTATATTTTCTTTCAAAATACTGAAATCCATTGACGCTGTCATGATCAACCATATTGTTCCTAGTGCCTTTCTGTCAAGAACCTCCCATTCTTCGTCCTTCATGGTCGTCGGGTTCTTTTCTATTCCACCCAATGGTAGGAATAGATCCTTCTAATATAAATAATCTTCCATTTGGATCTTCCACAACTGGTAGTTTTGGTCATTAAATTGCTCAACCCTAAACCTTCCATCTTCTGCCATTTCTCCCACTCTAACCAGAAACCCTCTTTTCCTGTGAGTTACCTTTCTCTCTGATACCAGTTGTTATAAAAAAAGGATCGCAGAGCAATAAAATAAAACAAATGAAAAAATAAAACACAGAAGATACACAATACAATAGAGACACAAGTATATGTGGTTCACTCAGTATGGGCTACATCCACCAGAGAAATTTACAGCTCCTTCCTTTATTATTATCCAAAAAATGAAGGGATATAACCTACAACCACCCGTTGTAACTTCCTCTTCTTTCTCTCACACTCTACTCTCTTAGAATACAATATTCGCAATGATACATATTCACAATACATTTCCCTGATAAAAGAGGGTTTCCTTCTAGGGAAAAAAAACCTAACATAACTTCTACCTTCAGATCTATGACCTTATAATGAATGATCCAGATTTACTATGAAATTACAATACACATTTACAAGGAAAATTTTCCTTTGGGGGCTTTCTTGCCCCTAGAACCCAAAAGAGGGGCAAGCCCCCCTTGCACTCCCCCGCATGGAGGAGTGTACATTCTTCCAGGGTATAAACATGGCTGAAAAAAAATCCTTTGAATCAGGAAGATAATCAGGCTCCACAACCAACATGAAGCAATGTCTAGATATGTGTTGTGCTTGTACCTAGAAGGTTGATAGATTTCATGATAGGTATAATGGAAAAATTTACTCATGATAATGAACCTCTTCAATTTCATTACACTATCATGTTTCAACATGATGATTAAATAATTGTATCAAATAAATCAATGAATGAAAAGAGGATTAGCCAAATGATAAGAGAAATTATAACCATATGTTCTTGCCAAAGGAACAAATTTAAAAATAGAAGAAGAAAAATTGGTATTCTAGGTGAAAATACACTGGTCGTATCATCACCCAATGCTTGCATTCCACTTGTCATAACCGGTTTCATACCTTGTGGCCTGACATAAGAACATATTACATGATTTGATTATATCCCCTCTCTTTGTAATATTATTATCTCTACCCTCTAAGATCTTTAGTTTAAATTGATTGACATGTATCATGCACACCTGAATAATCTCGATCTCCTTTTATCACATGAGTCGCTATTTGTGACATTGATTTGTTGCATGATGTGTCATATTTCCCCCCTGGTCTCTTTCCATTTATCGCATCTGAATTTGAGCGGTCAAGATCTCCATACGATATACCTACCCAACTTGACACCTGGTTACTCAAAATCTACATGGTATACCTTTCTCCTGTTTTTGGTCCCTAGATAAGGAACCTTGACTAGCATCGAACCCTGACTCCTATGTAACTTGGATTCATTTTCTTAGATTTTTTATATAATTTGTATACTTTTATTTTATTTCTAATTTTATTTATTCCTTTATTTTTCTTTTTATTTATTAATTTTGTATTCATTTATATCCATTTGTATTTTCCCTTGGTTTTGTAAAACCACATGGTAATTTCCCATGGTTTTTATTCCTTATGGTTTTCCCCAAAGTTTCCCTTGGTATTTATTTTTTTCACATGGGAAAAATCAAGTTTACTTTAGAATTAATTTTACATTAGTAAAATTAGTTTTACATGGTTAAACTATTTTTTACATGGTGTGTTTTTCCTAAAACCCTAATGTATAGTTTTTATACGTACATTCTTATTCTTTTTCCATATCCCCATAAAAGTATAGGGATTTCTAATGAGTACAGGGATGATGTTACACATCTTCTCCGCAACTATTTGAGATGATATCTGAAATACTATTGTTTTAATCTATTCTTGAACGACATGAACTATTTCTACTATCAAATACATCATTTTAAATTGTATTCATCCATTTGTTTTTCTCCTGCACAAGATAGGTTAGAAGTAGTTGTAGATTAGTTAGTTTTTGTTTTAGAGTAGGTTTAGAACTAATTAGAACTCTTTGGGGGACAATTCATTGTCTTTCCCCTTTTTCTTCTTTTAATTCATAGTGGCACCCAAGCCCACATACTAGTCATAAATGCTACACCAAATGAGAGTTGGCGTAATTGGGACCTACCATTGGGTGTTCTCCCTTACCTACTTGACAATCCATTTGGACCCTTCAACACAGAGATGCGATAGAAAATACTAAGTTCATGCATGAGGAGTGAATTCTTAAGAGTTGGGAACGATAATTGGAATAACTACCCAATAAATCCAAGGCATGTGGGAATTCAATATGCGGAGACGTGAACGAGTTAGTTGAAGTATGGACACAACAGTCATTTCATGAGAGTTCAACACTTCGAAATTTTTTATTGATGTTGCAGCAAGAGTAGGAGTAGAACAAAGAGTGATCATAATAGTGGGACAATGGCATATTGGACATTGCAAAAAAGGTTGGGGAGGATATGTTTATCCATTGTAGCGAACAAATTGGTCACACACATCTTTGGGCAGAGGGAACTGTGGATGGTTTCACATATTACAAATGATTTCAATGCAAGTTGGGAACTTGGGGTTTCCACTTCACAAGAAAATTGACTATGGTTATGGATTTGATTCTAGCTTGTGTGTTCCCACAATACATAAGTATGCTAAAAAAATTTCAACTCTAAGCAATATATAAATCGAAAATCTACAATCAATACTCATTCCAATCTTTCTCTCAATATTTTAGAAGGTCCATATTGGTAGTCAATAAATATTTTAGAAGGTCCATCTTTCAGTGTGACCCCAACATGCTACCATCACGTAACAATCCAATAAGAGGAAGTGGGGTATGTATTATTCTTCTAGGATCAATTTCTTCCTAGCATGGAAACAACCCTCTAGTTCCTATACATGATTACAAGCACTCATGGATTTCTCCAGAACACCCTCAAGGTCATTGACCATTCACCAATGTTTGGCACATCTCCATGAAGGGGTTCCTTGGATGCAATACAAAAAACAATAACTAGATTGCAGCTGCCCTTGGCATCAATAAGGTGTCCTTCTTGTTGGTTCCACTAACCTTCTGTGTTACTCTAGCTCCTTGGACAAGATATGAAGGAAACTCTTTATATTCTACAATCTTCTCTCTCCACACCCTTCTCTTGGTTGTGCAGTTTGTAGGGTGAAGATATGGATAAAGTCACCAACACTTTGCTTCCTAGTGACCACTCAAATTGCAGTCGTGGAAAATGTTCTTGTTGTTTCTACATGATATTCATAAGATACTCCTCCTCTGCATGCGCCTATGATTTCATTATTGGATTAAGAAATTATTCTTTCCATTCCTCCTTTAAAATCAATCTGTATTATGGCACGTGTCTTGCTTCTACTAGAAATATGCCACCTGCTAGCCATTTTTGGCACATAATGAACATGCCTTTGAGTACCAACAACTCATAGAATTATGTCCTCTCTTCTTCCAACAATGAAAAACAAGGGATGTATTGTTTCATTTTTATTCTTCTTACCTTGGTTGATTCTCTTATCACTTCTTATGTGTGATGGTGCAAGTTGAGTCTTTGATCTCTTCTCATCATTTCCTTTCTTCAATCCACCACAAGAAGGTTGAGGTGGCAGTCGGTTTCCACCTTTTTTTCTTATTGATATTTATTATGATGAGCGAGCCAACTTTACCATTCCTTTCACCTTAAAAAACGTGGTCGTCATGTTCATGGGATTTTTCTTTGTTCAACCAAATCCTAGGCATTCATGATTGACCCATGGTGTAGCTACAATGGTACTTATAATTATGTTTCTTCTCTTGCCTAGCCCTTGTCGATGATATCCCTTATTTCTTAAGATTTTGGAACCAATTCCTCTCGTACGCTTCTCAAATTAACCAAAATGATCCTAAGAAAAATCTAAGGAAGGCGATCTTATCGAAGTTATCTTGTTCATGGAATTGGTTAAGGTGGTGACAATAGAAAGTGGCCTTTCTTCTTTGTGCTCCTAAATAGATGCTTGGATATTTTCCAAGGCTTCTTCTTTCTTTAACAACTCTTTTTGTATCCAAGTCATCATCTAAGTGACCCTATCTTCAAGTCATATATCCAACTAAATGACCTTCTCTCCCAAGTGTGCAAGTTGAACTATGTTTTTGTCCCAATCTATCATGACCATAGTGAGGGAGTCTTAGAATTGATCAAAATTATTCTTTAGAAATGGTAGTAGTTTGGTAGAGGTCTAAAGGTTTTTCTCCATCTCTTCTATCCTCTATTCAAACTTTTGTACCTTTTCCTTCAAGTGTTGGATCTCCTCTTGAAGATAAGCATTGCTTTCCATTAATTCTTCCATAGTTTCTCTATGTCATTTACCCATGCTGAGGTATGCAATGTTCTACTCAAAGTGTTAGACAACACAAGTATTTTAATAAAGGACGGACAACTTCATTAACCACTCACACAACTAGATCAAATATCAACACACTGATGTTTTGACATGGTAAAAACCCTGCAAGGAAACATCCCTGGCCCCAACCAATGTGGCCACTTGGAGAAATTTATTAATGCAATCGATCATCAACAAATGACCATCCATGCTCTTTAAATAAAAAATCATGGAACAATTGAGTGTTAAGCCACATATCAATGTAGTTGTTAATATCAAGGAGAATATGATTTGTCATATCACTCTATGTTAGAAACATATCATGACCATCGGATTACCTAACTACAAATGGATACTAATGCATACTAAATAAACACACCAAGAAACACACATTTACCTAAAGACACATTAGATCAAGTTGTTCTTAAATAAATCCTAAGTGTCTAAATATCCTATCACCCCCCCTTAAGAACAACTTGGGATAGGATTGAAGGATTTACAAAGATGACACAAAAGGAGAAGGAAGGAGGAATTAGAGCCTGTCCCCCTTAATGAAAACTTCATGAACTCCTAACATAGATAGAAGTTTTGAAAACTTTTCTTTTGTAAGAATTTTTTTGAAAATGTCCGCAACTTGATCTCGTATAGGGCATAAGAGAACTTAAATAACTCAATCTTGAATGATATTTATGATGAAGTGCATGTGTATCTCGATGTTCTTGTTGCACTAATGTTGAACTGGATATTTGGTGAGCTTTATGGAACTCTGGTTGTTTCACCAAAAGATGGCTGGATGTTGGAGCTAGAATCCAAAATCTAAAAGCATTTGTCGAAGCCATAAGGCTACTTAACTTGCATTAATTGTTGCTCAATAATATTCTTCTACTCAAGAAAGAAAAATACACTATTTTTTATTACAAGCCCAAGTGATAGGTCCTGAACCAAGGCTAAAAACATAACCTACAATAGACTACATATCATCAGGTTAGGCATCCCAATATGAATCAATGAAACCAACCAATAAAGGAGTACCCCCTGAACCGTAATGTATCCTGAACTAAAATGTGCCCTGGACATACTGAAGTATTCTTTTAGCTTCTTTCCAATGGCTTTCATGGGGTGTTTGCATATAATCGGTAACAAGACCAACAACAAAGGAAATATCAGGACACGTATGAGTTATGTATAAGAGGCTACCAACTAACTAACAATACAAAGTGGCATCAAATTTAGGAGAAGTACACGTGGAAGTAAGATTGACTCCATAATGGAAGGGAGAAGGGGTTGGTTAACAATCTTCCATGTGAGAGAGATGAAGAAGGTAATATACTTAGACAAGGAAAGAAAAATTCCTTCGTTGGTTTCTAAAACTTGGAGGCCAAGGAAATAATGCAAAAAGCCTAAGTCCATCATTTCAAATTTCTTATTAAGGCTCATTTTCACATTGTTTAAAAGTTTTGGGTCACTACCAGTGAGGATAAGGTCATCAACATAAAGAACAAGGATTATGAGATGGATTCCTATTTTCTTAGTATAGACATTAGGATCAGAGTGGAATCTAAAAAATATTGTATTAAGAAGAAAGATGTCCATTTTGTTATACCAAGCTCGAGGATCTTTCTTAAGACCATAAAGAGATTTATTAAGGCGATGAAAAAGGATAGAGTCATTATCGACATATCCATGAGGTTTTTCCACATAAATTTATTCTTGCAAATCCCCATGCAAGAAGGTGGATTTGAAATCCATTTTATGGACCTCTCGTTTATGTGAGGCTGCAATGGAAATAACAAGGCGTATGGAATTAATTTTGGTTACAGAGGAAAAGGTTTCATTATAGTCTATTCCTTAAACTTGGGAAAATCCTTTGGAAACTAACCGATCCTTGTGTATTTAAACGCTTCCATATGATGCATACTTTGTTCTATAGACTCATCTACATCTGACAAGTTTTCTTCCTTTCAAAAGAGGTACAAGATCCCAAGTACCATTTTCCATTAAATAACATTAATCTTCATTAATTATTGTATCCCAATATCGATGTCATGAATCTTCTACAAATTTATTTGGATCATGAGTCTCTGAAACTTGATCCAAAAGAGAAGTGTCTCATTGGAATTGTGAGCATGTCCAATGCTAATTTGAAGGATCACCGACAATATAACCAACTTCTTCTCGTGTTGAATGGACCCATATAGGAACGGTGGTGTTGATACAAGTTGAGGTTCAATGGACTCATCTGGAGGAAGGTGAGAAGGAGGATATGGATTTTCATCCTCACTTTCATCATCTGAAGAATAAGAAAATAGAATAGGAACAAAATAAGGCACAAATGTCAAATATGGCTCATAGGCTGAAGAAGGAACAAACGACGAGTTAGGATCATAGGCTAAGATATTTTTATCAAATTTAACATCTCTTCTAATAATAATTTCATTGCACTTTGGTTGAAGAAGTTTGTAACCTTTGACATCTTTAGAATAACCAACAAATATACACTTCTCACTTTTAGGCTGCAATGCTTTCCTTTTCTCATAAGGAATGTGAGGCCATGCTACACTACCAAATACACTGAAGTGACTTACATATGGCTTACGTTTAGTCCATTCTTCTTCTAGTGTTATGTTTTTAAGAGCCTTTATAGGAGTGCGATTTATGACGCAACACCCCTACCTCAGCAGGTTCTTCTTGACCTCTTGGTCTAAGTATCGTTATTAATCTCCTTTTGAGTCGAATTGACTATTTGATTCCTAGCTAGAATATTCACACTTTTAACCATAGGTCCTTCTAGGTTTTATGTCTGCGCAAAAAAGAACAAGGCGTGAACCTTCACTCCACGCGACCAACTGAAGTGAGCACAACCTTTACCCAAAAAGGTGTTTCGGGTTTCGTGACTTCGTGATTTACGTTATGAGTCCCCTTGACTCCTTCAATCCCTGAACCCTGAAAAGGGCTAACGGGTCTTCATCTCCTCTCTTAAATTCTCCTGATGTGACCCTCTGCCACAACCTGAGGCTCAACCTCCAAGTGCGTCAGTATTTCATGACTCATGAGTTCATAATACATGGATCCTCCTTTTCCCCGAAGTCCGAACTCATGACTTCTTTTCTATGGATCTACGGTCGAGATCCTTGTATGATCTAACGGTCTAGATCCTATCGAGGTTTCATGAATAGGAACTTTGCGATTGTTGCCTCCAAGTCACAACTTTCTCCACTCCCCTAAATTCCAAAATGATGAAATTCAAGCACGAGATGAACGACTCTTGTTGATCCATATCTGACAGCTATTATCCCTCCTCAGGCTTTCGAATGCTTAAGGACTCTCTCCTTAATCCTTCCGCTAATATATGAGATCCAACGGTCCACAAAAAATTGGTAGTTCTCCGCCCGAGAAACTTCAACCATCCATTCAAGTTCTTGATAACTCCTGGCCTAATAACGTGAAATCTTTTCTCCTGATCCTGATTCTACGAGGTGATTTCAAACCCCATCCTTCCTTCAAAATATTCCAAGTCTCTATCCCTCTTGATCTTGGTTCTGAATGTAAACTCAGATATCTCCTAAGGGAATTCTTGGGCGCACTCCTTGCGGACTTCATGATAATCACTGATTATCTGGTGTCCCTCCTCTTTCGTGCATTCCCTGTGACAAAAATCCTTCAACCACTCACTTGGGTTGGAAAAGTATAATACTTCAACCATCCTTTACACTCCTTGCATGACTCTGTGCTATACTTGCACTTCCATTGTATGAGAACAACGATATCTCTCTTGAGCTTCTCTGAGACAAAACTCAGAAATCTTGTCAATGCACTCCTTGTGGACCTCCACTGCACTCCTTACAGGAGATCTGAGGATGAGAAACAATTGAAAATCATACTTTTCCTCTCACATGTCTCATACATTCAACATGAAATCATAGATACATAAATCATTGAAACAAATGAATAACAGAGCATATAAGCAACTTGTAAACATACCATTAAGAGATGCAAACAGTAATCACCACAACACCATGAAATGGAATCAAAGCATTCTTATATTAATTCCAGTGCTCATGTACATGGGCTCAATAGCAACAACTATCTACTTATGCAACCTCTACAATCTTTGTTCTTCCCTATTCTCCTCTTCTACAACTCTTACAATGAGAGAGTAATGATACAATACCATACATGCAAGGGAGATTTCTAGAGTCTTCCCTCCTACAACCTCTATCTATCTAATCGAAATAAAAGCCTACAACTACTTTACATTTATTACAATAAATGCCTCCAACCAACAAATGAGAGCGAACGCTCAATATCTGTGTCACAATATCCAAAAAATAAATGCAAACATATCCCTTCTAGATATTACATTAATGCTTTACCCTTTCAAATTCAAAATATCTTCAAAATACGCACTGGTGCAATTCCATCAATTCTCCACTTTGCTGGCTTGCGATGCTCTTGCATCATACTCCTCTGGCTGAAAAATTCATGGGCTTCTGTCCATGAGCTCCTACACCGTCTGTCCATGTTTCTGGATGTTTGCTTCACTTTCCCAACTAGCATCCTCAATCGGGTGTCCTTTCCACTTCAATAAATACTCAAAATATGTCTTTCTCTGGGTTTTCTTGCTAACTCTCTGATCAATGATCTTTTCCATCTGCGACTTTTTAGCTACAAGCATCTGTTTAACCCATTGAATTTCCTTTGATCCTCTTCTCCTCTGGATTCATCTTCTCTATAAGGATACATATCTTCTATGTTGAATATGGGAAATATGCCCACACCATCTAACAATTCTATCTCATAAGCATTTTCTTCAAATTTCCTCAAAATCTTACATGAACCTATCTTTTTCATCTTCAGTTTATTATATGTTCCCCTTGGGAACCTTTCTTTTCTCAGATGCGCTAAAACCAATTCTTCCACTTCAAATTGAAGTTATCTTTTGTGTTGATCTGCTATGCGTTTG
Organism: Picea engelmannii; assembly: GCA_009831015.1. Lineage (NCBI taxonomy): Eukaryota > Viridiplantae > Streptophyta > Pinopsida > Pinales > Pinaceae > Picea > Picea engelmannii. The sequence goes on along the minus strand of ML778275.1, from coordinate 350,587 downwards.
TATTCCTGGTTGGAACTCTGCAACCTCTCTTTAGTCTTACTATGGAGCTCTTGCATCTTTGCTGCAAAATCTTCCGCTCCAACACTCCTGAACTCATTCTGCTCTAAGTTCCTCAACTCAGATACTCCTCTCGACTGCATTCCATACATTCTCTGGAATGGGCTCTATCTTGTGCTCATGTTAGGTGAATCATTATATGCAACTTTCACTTCTAAAAGAATCTGATCCCACTGACTATGATGTTTACCTACTAAACTCTTCAACAAGTCCCCTAAACTTCGATTTACTACCTCATTTTGTCCATCCATCTAAGGGTGATATGTTGAGCTATAAGATAAATTTGTTCACATCTTATTCCATAGTGTCCTCCATAAATGACCAACAAATTTGGTGTCTCTGTCCGAAACAATACTCCTAGGTAAACTATGAAGTCGAGCTACTTCTTTGAAAAACAGATTTGCAATGTGTGTTGCATCACTGGTTTTTTGACATGGAATGAAATGTGCCATTTTGGAAAATCTGTCGACCACCACGAATATGGAATCACAACCCCTATGTGTCCTTGGAAGTCATAACAAAAAATCCATGCTTAACGCGTCCCACGACCTCTCTGGTATTGGAAATCGTTGATACAATCCTGTATTTTGTCTTTTCCCCCTTGTGTGCTGGAAAATTCTACATCTGTTGACAAATTTATTGACATCCATTCTCATCCCTAGCCAATAATATAAGCTGTTCATTTTCACGAATGTTTTTTCATGGCAAAAATGTCTAGCCAATCCCCCACTATGCTTTTCCTTCAGAAGATTATCTCTCATAGAAATCTTCTGGATACACAACTAATTTCCTTTGAATAATAATCCATCCTGGATCAAGCATTCAATCCATTGGCTTCTATATCTTAGAACATGATTCTCACATGCTTCATAAGCATCCTTGAAATCTGAATCATCTCTGTACATATCCTTAAGGCTATCAAAACCTAAGGTCTTCATGCAAAACTTCTATAGAATCAAACACTCCTTGCTCAATGCATAAAAAACCTTGTTAACAGTTCCAGAAATGTGCTTTATAACAAAAGTAAAGTTCATCATAAATTAAACCCATTTTGCATGTTTCTGGTTCAATTTCTCTTGTCGATTTATGAATTGTAAAGCATGATTATCGCTATACAAAATGAACTCTTTTGGAACCAAGTAATTCCTCTATTTCTTCAATGCATGTATGATTGCATAAAACTCTTTATCATACGTGGAATATTTCATCTTGGCATCACTCATCTTCTCACTGAAGTATGCAATTGGTCTATTGTCTTGACTTAAGACTGCTCCAATCATGAATCCAATTGCATCACATCCGACTTGGAACATTTTAATGAAATCTGGAAAAACCAGAACTGGCTGTTCAGTTATCTTCTCTTTCAACAACTTGAAACTTTTCTCTCCTTCCTCTGTCCAATGAAAATATTTATGTCTTTTCTTGACCGTGTCCATCATTGATGCACTAATCCCACTAAAATTTCTGATGAACTTCCTATAAAAACAGGCTAGTCCATGGAAGATTTTAACTTCAAAGATATTCCTTGGTGATGGCCATTCTTTGATTTCTTTTACCTTCTCAGGATCCATCTTCAAATCATTTGAAGAGATCAAAAGCCCCAAATAAATTATCTCTTTCTTCATGAAAGATGACTTTTTCAATTTTATCAACATCTTCTCTTGCTGCAACCTCTTCATTACTAGAGTTAAATGTTTCAAATGCTCCTCCTCGGTCTTACTGAAGATCAGTATATCATCAAGATACACAATTACAAACTTTCCAATGAAATCTTTCAAGACTTCGTTCATCAATATCATAAAAGTACTTGGTGCATTTATCAAACCAAATGGCATGACAAGCCATTCATACAAACCTTCATTCGTATTGAATGTTGTCTTCCATTCATCACCTTCCCTCATTCTAATCTGATGATAACCTCTTTTCAAATCAATCTTTGAAAAAAAAAATTCTCCACTCAATCAATCCATCAAGTCATCCATCCTCGGTAAGGAAATCTATACTTGATGGTGATTTTGTTTATAGCCCTCAAATATGTAAACATCCTCCATCCACCATATTTCATTGGACTTAACACTATTGGCACAACGCATGGACTCAAGCTTTCTCTAACCAACCCTTTGTCCATCAAATCCTGGACTTGCTTTTTGACTTCTTCATTCTCCTGTGGCGTCAATATGTAAGCTTCTTTGTTTGGTAAACTCGCTCCTGGTATAAGGTCAATGTGATGGCTTATACTCTTGATGTGTGGCAATGAACATGGTAAATCGTCCACCACTATATCAGCGAAATTCTCTAGCATTTCCTAAATCTCCTCAGGTAGATCATCTATTGAGGTATTGGTCAAGACAACTCTAGGTTTTCTTACCATGACAAACTGCATGTCTTCTTCTTTCTTGATTTCATCCAGAAGTTCCTTCCCACTCATGAGAAGTATAGTATTTCTTGTTTCTTCTTTCACCTTCTTGTCTTCAATTGGCAACAACATATATGTTCTACCATTGTTTTCTAAGGTATAGGTATTCTTCCTTCTGTCATGGACAACATTCATGTCATATTGCCACAGCCTCCCCAACAAAATATGACAAACATCCATGGGAATAACATCACATAAAATATCATCTCTATAACCTCCTATCTTAAATTCAACTAAACATTGTTTAGTGACTGTTATCTGATGTCCCTTTTGTAACCATGAGACTTTATACAGACTTGGATGTGCAACTGTCTCCAATTCCATCTTCTCTACCATATCTATGGATACTAGATTATCTATGCTTCCACTGTCCACTATTACCTTGCATACCCTATCCTTGGTCTTGCAAGCAGTTTTGAACAAACTGTTCCTCTGGATTGGATTCTCTATCTCTTTCTCTGGCTTCAAAAGAATTTTCCTCATCATTAAGGATCTTTTTCCTTCTACATCTTCTGCCTCAACATTTCACCTTTGTGCTTCTGAAATGTGAGCTTCTCCTCCTCCATCTCTTTTTCTATCATGACATTAAAAATATTTGTGTACGATATTTCCACAAACAAAAGTATTTACTTCACCTCTTCTGCCTCTTCCTCTTCCTCTGGCTCGCGGAAAAGTGGTCTGATCGATATATTGTATTCCCTATTAACTTCCTCCCATTTCTGGGTGATTATGAGGTTTCTTTTCTTCATCCTTCGGCGTATGTACTCTATCCTAAGAAATCACTTTACCTCTTCTTTCACTTCTACCTTTTCCCCTTTGACCTTGCTTTCAGGCCAATTTATCTTCCGCCTTCAGAGAAATCAGATAAACATCTTCTACATTATGGATTGTCACCATGCTCATCTCATCCTGAATGTCATATCTCATACCATTCATAAATATGGTGAATTTTTCATCATCACTCTCATGATGACCTGCTATGATGTTAAGTCTGTAAAATTCCTCAGTGTATTCCTTCACTGTCATCCCTTTCTATCTCAAATTCTACATTCTTTGGAACAAATTAATTTGGTAATCTTTGGGTATGAATTTGGCTTTCATCTTTGTGACCATCCTATCCTAGATTTTAATTATTTTTTTTCCTTTACAATGCATGTCAGCCTGTAGTTCATCCCACCATAGTGTTGCATGCCCTTTAAGTCTAGTGACATCATGTTTTACTTTCTTATCTTCTTTGATATCTTCATAATCAAAGTACTTTTCTAGAGCTCTAAACCAATCTAGTAGCTCCTCAATGTCTAAGTTGCCTTCATACATTGGGATGTCCATTTTTTCTCTAGCCCCTATTCTTGCAACAACTCTGAAAAGATGTTCTTTTGTATCATCTTTGACTGCAACTTATTCTTCATTGGGTATAGATTCATTCTCATTTTCGAATTCACTGACATCTCCAGCGTCAACTGTTTGTTTTTGTGTTATCTCTATAGCATATAGTCGAGGATGAAGTTCTCTCATTTCCCTTTCCACGGCTGGATCAGGCATTGGTCTTTCTTGACGTCTTCTTGGTGACACTGTATTCAATATACTCTTCGCTACAGAAATTTGAGATTTGGGCTCTGATACCACCTACTGCAGCACCCCTACCTCAATAGGTTCTACTTGACCTCCTGGTCTAAGTATCGTTCTTAATACCCCTTTGAGTCGAATTGACTCTTTGATTCCAGGCTGGAATCTTCACACTTGTAACCACAGGTCCTTCTAGGTTTTATGCCTTTGCAAAGAAGCACAAGGTATGAACCTCCACTCCACGCAACCAAAATACGTTACCACAACCTTTACCTGAAAAGGCATTTCAAGTTTCATGACTTCGTGATTTTCGTTACGAGTCCCCCTGACTCCTTTGATCCCGGAACCCCGAAAAGGGATAATGGGTCTTCATCTCCTCCCTTAAACTCTCCTGATGTTACCCTCTACCACAACCTGGGGCTCAACCTCCAAGCGCGTCAGAATTTCGTGACTCCAGAGTTCACAATAGATGGCTACTCCTTTTCCCCGAAGTCTGAACTCAAAACTTCTTTGCTGTGGATCGACGGTCCAAATCCTGTCGAGGTTTCATGAATCAGAACTTCATGATTCTTGCCTCCAAGTCACAACTTTATCCACTCCCCAAAATTATGAAATTATGAAATTCAAGCACGAGATCAATGACTCTTGTTGATCAAGATCTGACAACTATTCTCCCTCCTCATATTTTCGAATGCTTAAAGAATCTCTCCTTAATCCTTCTGCTAATCTGCAAGATCCAACGGTCCACGGAAAATTGGTAGTTCTCCCCCCGAGAAACTTCAACCATCCGTTCAAGTTCTTAATAATTCCTGGCCTAATAACTCGACATCTTTCTCCTGAGCCGAATTCTGCAAGGTGGTTTCAAACCCCGTCCTTCCTTCGAACTCTTCCAAGTCTCTATTCATCTTTAGCTTGGTTCTAACTGCAAAATCAGAGATCTCCTAAGGGAATTCTTGCATGCACTCCTTGTGGCCTTCAGAACAATCACTGATTATCTGGTGTCCCTCCTCTTTTGTGCACTCCCTGCGACAAAAATCCTTCAACCACTCACTTGGGTTGGAAAAGTATAAGACTTCAACCTGCCTACGCACTCCTTGCATGGATCTGTGTTATATTTTCACTTCCATTGGTATGAGAACAACGATATCTCTCCTAAGCTTCTCTAAGACAAAACTCAGTTATTGTCAATGCACTCCTTGCGGACCTCCACTGCACTCCTTGTAGGAATTCTCTGGGCGAGAAACAATTGAAACGCATACTCTTCCTCTCACAAGTCTCATACATTCAACATGAAATCACAGATACATAAATCATTGAAACAAATACATGACATAGCATATAAGAAACTTGTAAACATACCATTAAGAGATGCAAACAATAATCACCACAACACCATGAAATGGAATCAAATAATTCTTATATTAATTCCAGTGCTCATGTACATGGGTTCAATAGCAACAACTATCTGCTTGTACAACCTCTACAATATCCATTCTTCCTTATTCTCCTCTTTTACAACTCTTACAATGAGAGAATAATGATACAATACCATACATGTGAGGGATCTTTCTAGAGTATTCCCTCCTACGAGCTCTATCTATCTAATCGAAATAAAATCGTATAGCTACTTTACATTTATTAAAAAAAATGCCTCCAACCAACAGATGAGAGCGAACGCTCCAGATCTGTGTTACAATCTCTAAAACATAAATGCAAACATATCCCTTCTACACATTACATTAATGCGTCATCCTTTCAAATTCAAAATATCTTCAAAATACGTGCTGGTGCAATTCCAATTGTTCTCCACTTTGCTGGCTTGCAATGCTCCTGCATCAATTTACTATGTAATTTTCACTATTAATGGCTTTCGACCAATACCTTAGACTTAGTCCCATATATTGGATCATACAATTAGCCATTTCTTTTAATGTGCGGTTATTTCTCTCCGAAACACCATTTTGTTGTGGTGTATATGGAACAGTGTGTTGCATTTGGATGCCATGTGTAGTGCAGTAACTTGCAAATTGATTGTTCACATATTCTCCTCCATTATTTGTTCTTAACCTTTTAATTTTATGTCCAAATTGATTTTCTACAAGGACCTTGTAGGCCAAAAACTTGTCAAAAACTTTGCTCTTATGTTTTAGGAAGTAAACGCAAGTACATTTGGAAAACTCATCATTGAAAGTTAAGAAATACTTGCATCCAAAAGATAAGGAGAATAAGGTGGAACACACAAGTCACTATGAACAAGCTGCAAAGGGGACGAGGTGTTCCAAGAGGCATGTTTGTCAAAACGTTCCTGATGATTTTTGTCAAGAACACAACTGACACAAACACCATCTTTGCATGAAACAAGAAGAAGACCAATAACCATCTGTTGATTACATAGTTGCTACAATGAGTGATAGTTTAGATGACGAAACCACTTACATCAAAGTTTGTTCTAGTCATCTCTATGAGAAATAAAAAGTGATGGAAAAGATGAAGACCCAAAGTTGTCAAACTTGTACCACCTAGTAATATCATCAACAATTCTAGTTGTAAGAACAGGTTGAGGATATTTTAGTGTTGGAAGGTTTACAGTTGGGAGTAAGATTGTCATTGATGGAAAGATCAACGATGACAAAGATCATCGATGGCAAAGATCAGCAATGACAAAGATCAGCGATGACAAAGATCAATGATGGCAAAGATCAGCAATGAAAAATATCAACAATGACAAAGATCAACGATGGAAAAGATTAACGATGACAAAGATCAGCGATGGCAAGATCAAAGTAAGAGGAACAAAGTAATCTCAGGAGGAGAAGCAACATTTCTGATCGTTGGATCCGACTCCACTTCAGAGTTTCACAACTCGCGACATGGAAAGGGCATAAACATAACTATCAAAATCGCGATATGCGAAATCGTGATTTAATCGCAGCCGTTAGATCAAAGTTTTATTTTGGACCATTGATCCAGCTTCATCTTGGAGTTTCGCGACTCGCGACATGGAGAGACAAGAAACATAACTATCAAAATCGTGATATGCGAAATCATGATTTAATCACAGCCGTCAGATCAAAGTTTTGTTCAGGACCGTTGATCCAGTTTCATCTCGGAGTTTCGCGACTCGCGACTTGGAGAGGAAAGAAACATAACCACCGAACTCGCGAGATGCGAAATCAAAATTTAATCACAGTCGTCAGATGAAGGTGTGATCGGAATCGTTGATCCAACTCCATCTCAGAGCTTCGCCTATCGTGACTTGGAGAGGAAAGAAACATAACCAACGAACTCGCGAGATGAAAAATCGCGATATGATATGAGCCATTGAATTAAAATCAGATCTGGACCGTCAAATCATAGGACAAGTCGCCAACTTGGAGTCAACGGATCCTAGTGTGGAAACTCACGAGATGCGAGAACATGATAAGATCTAGACCGTCGGATCTATGTAGATTTCAACCGTCGATTAGACTCAATGAAATTTATAAACTTGCGAAATATAAAGCGCCTTTTTGGCACAGCCTATGGTCACTACCGGTGCTCACGAGAAGGGAAGGAGTCAGTTCAGATAAGCTCCATTTCGGGGTTTCGGGGATCGCGACTTGGAGAGTCGAGATGCCTCATCTCCAGACTCACGAAATGCGAATTTGCGAAAAGAACTTTTTGCATAAGCGCTTGGTCATGGCCATGGTCATATAGAGGAAGGAACTAGCACAGAAAAGCTCCGTTTCAGAGTTTCAGAATTCATGACATGGAGACTCAAGATGTCTCATTACAAAATATATGAATTGCAGAAGTGCGAAACCGGTAAATAACACAAGAACCCATTAGAGTTAATCCAATGATGCAGGTGAATCTGAGTGCTACTGTTCGACGTCACAGTGTAACTACCAGAAACCACTAATGGTTTTTGCCAGAGGACTCGAAGACACTTCGAGGTGATTGACAGAGGAGATGAAGAGTCTCTGGAAATATTCAAGAGGGTTGAAGATGCTCGTGGAGGCGATTGACAGCTGGATGAGCATTGAAGCTTGTAACTGGAACATAGAAGGTGAGCTCGACTGTCACAAAGAAGATGAAGAGTCTCAACTACCCGAGAGGCTGAGGAATCTCAACATAACATACAATGATGCTAAACGAGTGGAAAAACAGCCAGAGAAGCTGAAGAGTCACGATGATGATTAGATAGAGCACTCGAGTTGTGGAGGATATCGGAACGGTGTGAGTATGTAGAGGTATTGCACGCATTACATGCACAAGGTGCACAAAAGCTATATATACACAATAAAGAGATGAGATGTGGTTGTTGTTGTTGCTGGGATTGTTGTGGATGTTTTTGAAGGTGACTCATGCATGAAGAAGGATTAGAGTGCAACAGCTGAAAAGAACAGAATAAGAACTATGTCGCGGACATGGCACACAGAGCATAAAAGTAGAAGAACAGAATGGGTAGCAGATGCATGCTGGAAGACAACGAGGAAGTCTGAGTAGAAAAATCTTACAGAACAATGATGAGACTGGTAAGCTATTATTGAACACTATATCACTGTAATAGGTTTCAATATTTCATATTAATAATCAAGGGTGGTTGGGAGGTGCTAGGGAGAACTGGTGTCCTCAGAGGTTCAAGTTGGGGCTTGAACATAGGGAGTTGGTGCTTCCTTCTAGTTGGTGCTCCTTTCTAGTTGGAGCTAGAGAAACTAGGGAGTTGGTGCTTCCTTCTAGTGGGTGCTAGAGAAAAAAAGAGAGTTGGTGCTCTCAGCAAGTTGCAACCTGCAAAACAGAGGTTGTAGCCTCACAATGAGTTGGTGCTCAAATGTATGATAATCTAAAGAATGAAAATAATACTTATCATATAAAGAAGAAGAGGTTTTTACCATGTATGGGTTTCCTTGGGAAATATCTGTCTCTGTGTTTCTCATATATGTGACTGATGCTAAATGTGCCATTGCTCATTTCCCTGCATTATTGTGATCATCATTGAGTTTCTTGTAAATATTTTTAAAAGAAGCATAATTGTTTAAGCATGGTGACAATTGATTCACCCCCCCCCCCTCAGTTGTTCAACAATGGTATCAGAGCCAGCCTCTTTTATATAAGGGTAGATCCTAGAGCTTAAACATGTCAAGCCATGAAGGAAATTCAACCAATAAGGCCCCTCTATTCAATGGAACAAACTTTTCCTTCTGGAAAGTTAGAATGAGAACCTACATAATGTTGTTAGGTGCAGATGTCTGGG